>JARKIA010000050.1:600000-855710 GCA_029289565.1 Mycena galericulata
CAGAAATCCTGCTTTCACTACGATCTTTGTCGTCTTTCTTCTGCTTCTCTTTCTCTAATTTGGCCAGTCTCTCCTTCTCCTTCTCAGCATCTTTGGCCTTCTGGAGCTCTTTCGCTGCCTCCTTGGAATCCGCATGCAAGCTCCGTCTCGAGCTCGATCCCTTGAGAAGAGAGAGCACGGAGGACTTTTTGCCGGGAGTGGACGTTGATGTTGGATTATAGTCACTGTCCGGTTTGCTACGAGGTTGCGAAAGCCCCGCGTAACTGGTAGATTGCGTGGGGGACGATGGCATCGGGATGGTGGCGGGGATTTGCATGGATTGGGAAGAGGAGCGACGGAAGAACGGGATGGAGGATGGGGTCAGGCGTTTCGACGGATTGCGACGAACCGACGATGTCGGGCTGAGCGGCCCTGGTCCAGGCTGCGGGGGGGATAACGCAGAAGTCGTGTGGTTGGTACTAGCACTTGAATCAGTGCCAGTACGACTTGCCACAGGGCCGCGGTCGGGGGTCTTGCTCGATGAGGTGGGGCGCAGGGCGGGACTGCGGACTGAACCGACGGAGGACAGGGACGTCAGGGAAGCTGCTGAAGACATCGCAGCCGGTTGTTCCCAGAGATTATTGGGCGCTGCCGGCGACAGTGTCTGGTCCTTGGAAGTGGATTTGCGGAGCTGTTGTCCAAAAGTGACAGATCGCGGAGACTTTGGGCTAGAAGCGGAAACGGACGAGGGTGAGCTTGATAACCTAAGATTAAGGGCGTTGGAGAAGCTCCATTTCTTTGATGGCGTCTTAAGAACCGCTGGTGCAGAGTCTGGCGCTGATGAGGCCTGGCTGGTGTATCCCGAATAATGTTGACTCCGGCGACGACTATCGGAAGAGGCTACCAGAGGAACAACGGTAGGGGGAGGAGGTGTGAGTGAAGGGACTTCTAGGGCAACCAACCGCTCCTGTTCGCTCTCATGGCTGCGGCGCTTCTTGTCTTCGTCAGGGTTGGGAAGAAGGGGGAATGTCAGGCCAGTGGATGTTGGGGGCGGCGATCTGTACGTTGAGAAGTCCTTGGGCAACGGGGGAACAGGGGGTACAACGGCCTCGTCGGGAGCATCGCCGTTTGTAGCAAGCGACGCGACACGGTCTTTAAGCGACGTCGCGTCGCTCGACTGGACACTCGATGCATCGCTTCCTGCGCTGTTACGCCGAGCTTTACCCATAGAGTGGCGACTGGACGCAGCAGAGATGGATGTCGCAGTGGTCGTGACGGACATCGAATCGCGAGAGCTCGTTGTGGGCGTGCTTGCATACGTTGTAGAAGAAGTGGAACCGCGCTTCGGAGTAAAGCTTGATCTAGCACTCGCCGTACCCTTCTTTAGCGTCTTTTCAGAGGTAGTAGAAGGGCCCAAAGGCTGTTCATCGCTGCTGATAGCACTCCCTACGAGGTCGCTGCTTTCAACCGCTCCCTCTGAGGCCAAACCCAACCCAACAGGCGTCCGTTCCTTGGAGATGGTACTATCTCGGGAGGTTCCGCTCGCTCTGCGACCAGGTTCCATGGGGCCGATACCTTCCCATTGGGTGCCGCTTTTGGCAGGTGTTCCTGGTCGACTGCCCGTCGAGCGAGTGAAGCTCGCAACACTAGCCCTTGCGCGCGCACTTTTGCCACTCAGTCCGTCGAGTTTCCGGAGCGCCTCGGCAGTTGCTTCATCATCCATCCCGGACCAGCCCTCCTGCGTCCCCCGCAACAGGGAGTGTGCAACATTGGGGCCCGGAGAGGGATGCGACTGCGAAAGTTCCCTGGAGGTGGAAGTGACGAGCGGTGGCGTTTGGGGAGCACCGGGGCCCGGATGTTTGAGAAAACTTAGGATTGAAGAAGAGGATGGAGAAGGAGGAAGGTGGGAAAAATCAGTGCCGTGGACCCGTCGAGTGCTGTCGGCATGATTTGACGAAGAAGAGCTCGTAGATGCCTGTCTACTGTGTCTCTCCAAGGCTTTTGCTGGACTCGGCACAATTTTGAGACTGCCGCTGTGGGCAAGGCCGGTGCTCTCCCGACGACGTTCCCTCGCCTTGTTTGGACTGCCGACGTTGAGACTTCTGTGTTTGCGCACCGAAGCCTTGTCGTCCTTCGCCCCCTTGTCTTTTGAAGACCCAATACGCTTGGAAACGAGGGTGCCCGACTGGTCCAGCTCAAACTCGTCCGACGTGCGTTTCTTGGCCCGTCTCGGCTGCGAAAACGCGCTGGGAGGCGCCTGCGCCCCGGAAAGAGAGAGATCAAGGGGTGGAGGGATGTGTGCCGCCTTGGGATCCGAGTCCGAGTGCGGCCCGTCGGATGATTCAAACGGCGGGGGAAGCTCCGGAGCTGGGCCATTGTTCAGGTTGCGAGGATACAGGATTTCCTCGCCACCACTCTCTGAAGTCATGGAAGGTCTCTCGCGGAGAGTGCGCGGTGTTGAGTTCACATCGAGAAGCTGGGTCAAAGCGTCAGTGACTGACCCACGACGGTAAGTAATCGCTCACTTCGTCTCGGTCAGACATCTCGCCATCCACAGCTTCGATTGTCCACGGGCTATCTGGGGCATCGGGCCTGTCTTCCCCTGGACCGCCGTCCTCGAAGCCCTCTCCCAAGGACACCAAACCGGGAGTGACGGTGTCCTCCTTATTGTGCCCGGCGCGTGTCCAACGCGGGGTAGTGAGCTCACCCACGCCGACGAGCCCACGTCTGTCGATCATTGCAGGATCTCTGGCCGGGGTGACGGGATCGTTGGGCTGGAGTTGGTCGGGCGTTGTGCTGAGGTGAAGGGCGCCCGTCGGCAGGGGAGGCACGGGCGAGTCGGAGAGACCAAAGTAGTACGGATCGAGAGATGAAGTAGCCGAGGCGGAGCGGGGGAGAGAATACTCTGGTTCAAGGTCATCGTCTTCGCCTGTGGGGGTCACTAGAAGGCTAGGCTGTGGGATAATGGGTAAGAATTGTGATGGAAGAAAAGGGACAATGGAGACCTGTCGCGCTGCGTCGCGCTCTGGGACCTTCTGAGACTGCTCAGAGATGTCGAGCGCGGGGGGTCGCTCCCTCCTGAGCTTGGAGAGAGAGGCTGGAGCGGAGTATAGGTCGTCGCTGGACTCCATTGTTGTTGGAAAGAACGGGGAAGAAGGCGGGGGAAACGGGGAGAGAGAGATGGGGGGAGAGAGCAGAAAGCAAGGCCAGCGAGTCCGGACAAGAGGACGCCGAGGACGTCGTCCAGGAGCAAGTCCAAGTCTTGGTCCAAGTAGTCGCTCAGAGCCGCGTGCTGTTGTTATCTGTTGTCTAGCGTTCCAAAAATTAAATAACGACAACAAAAGAATTGACAATCCCCAAGAAATTATTTCATGTATTAAATAAGCACAGTTTCCCTCCGTTCAGTCCTCCTGGGCACGCTGGAAGCCACCCCGTCCCCGTCCCCTTCCTCGCCATTCGAAAGAACCGCGCGCACGTCCCCGGTAACCCCGCCCACGACCATATCCACGGAACGTCGGCGCGCTCTCCCGGAATGCAGCCGCGACGGGCCGCTCGACTGCGAACAGGTCGTCGGGTATCGCGCCCGTCTGGATGTCCTCAGGACCCAGCATGATCGTCCCGAAGTCATCTATAGTCTTGGCCGGGACATTGGGCCGCGTGTGGCGCGGGACCAGCGGAGGATTCAGCGACGGCCTCCGTTGCGACGGAGAGGGCATCGATACCGGCGTCGGCGGAATATAGTCCTCCACATGCGGCCCGTTGCTCGGAATGCTTTCTGGAGTACCAGGTTTCGCATTGAGTTCCTGCATCTTCACGTCCGCGATGAATAAGCTTGAATAATCGGCGAACAGAAACAAAGCCTACCTTGCGCCTTTTTTCTTCTGCAATACGGGCCTTGTCTCGTGCACTTTGAGCGGCACGTTTCGCCAACTCCTGCGCGACGTCTCAGGACGCGTCCGACTACTCAAGTGAATGTACATACCTCGGCGCTCAGTTGGCTAAGATCTCGGACCACATGTTTCTTGGGAAGTTTCCGTCGCTGCTTTAACATTTTGAGAAACAAGGGATTGTTGGACTTGACCGCTGGACTGACCTGTTCGCTGAAAAGACGCGCAGCTTCTTCTTTCTGGACCTCGGGAGAGCGATCGGGCTCTTGGGCCTGGATCTTCGCCTCTGTCTATTAGAATTTGAGTATCATCTAGCCTCCAACATCAAGGAACTAGCCTGTAGATGGTCGTGGAGAGGGTGCGCCGTATGTTCGGCCGGTACCTTGGGAGCCTTCTCAACCTGAAGCCTCGCATCTGCCTGTTGAAATATGAGTCTCTGTTTTGTAGTATGATCAAGCGGCAACTAGCCTGGCGACGATGCTCCTCGGCTTGGCCTTGGAGACGCCGCAAAGTCTCGGCACGTTTTGCCTCCAACTTTTGCTGCTCCAAAGCCACCCGCCGGTTGCGCTCCGCTTCTTGAGCAGCGACCTCCAGCAAGCGAGCGTTCTCAGCCGCGGCGATGCGAAGAGCCTCGGCATGCACCGCAGCCTGCCGTCTAGCTTCTGCCTCTACCTCTTGACGTACAGCAGCAGCTTCCGCCTCGCGCTGAATCCGCTTCGCCTCCGCCTCCGCCGCTTTCCTGCGACGAGTCTCTTCCTCTGCCTGGCGTCGACCCCGCTCTTGTTGTTCAGCGAGTTGCCGTGCTTGCGCTTCTGCTCGGACACGGGCTTCAGCCGCCTGTCTCACCGCCTCTGCCTCGGCTTGCGCCCGGGCTTCGAGCTCTGCCCTACGTCTAGCCTCTGCCGCCATCTTCTCTTGCGCTTCCAGCTCTGCTTGCCGGCGCGCAGCCGCCTCAGCCTCTCTACGCTTGCCTCGCAAGTTCAGTCTGCCTCCTTTTTTCCGCTTCCAGCGCCTCCTGCTCTTGCTGACGCGCAAATTCCTCGGCAGCACGCTTCTCTGCTAATTTCTTCGCACGCTCTTCTTTGATACGCGCTTTTTCCTCCTGGCGTGCGCGTTCATCAGCCACCCTTTGTTCCTCCCGTGCGCGGTCCTCGGCAAGCTTGCGATCCGCTTCCAACCTGAGGCTTTCCTTGGTCTCGGGATCAACAAAACCTTTCTGCAAGTCATGTTAGTGGAGTATGACAAGTCAGTAACAGGAGAGATACCTTGGCAGAAAGGATGGTCTTGACCTCGGGGTCGTCGGTCTGCTGCCAACACCGCTCCACGTCATGTACAGTTGCCTCCTTTGTCATGAGGGCTATCATCTCCGCATTGCCACTGGTAATGGCAATATTGAGCGGCGTGCGTCCATCTGGGGCTACTTTGGAGGGATGGCAGCCCGGCGTAAATTTGCCATTCACCCTGCGCAGAAGGAAAAATTTGACGGCGACCACGTTGCCGCAAGAGATAGCAACATGGAAAGGATACAATTTCGCGTCGTTCAGAGCCTCGGTCATGGCACCTGCAGGCATTACCATACTGAGTTCGTCCACGGAATGAGCCGGAATACCGCACCTTTATCGAGGAGGAACAGGATCAGGCCCTCATCGGACGTTCGGCAAGCAGCATGCAAAAGCGTCTGGAAATTTATCGGTTTGTCCGTCTTCTTGGCGGTAGCTTGTCTCGACATTTTTTCTGGACTGTTTACGTCGAGGTCATATTCCCCCACCAATTTGATCACCGTCGAGGCGTTCCCGGCCCTGGCTGCCTGGAATGCCTGCTGGTACGCCGCGGCCCGGCGGCTCTCGTCTTTGGATTTTTCCATCGCCTGCCTTTGTAGCTCGCGTTTTTCTGCCGCTATCTCCATTTCTAGTTCGGTCGTTAGCCAAAGAAACGTGGCCGAGACAGTGCATACCGAATTCCCGTAAACGTTTTTCATATGCGGCCTTGGAACTCGATTGGGTATCCTCCTGGCTGCGCGCGCAGCTGGCGACGCCCTGAGCCACTCGACGCATAGGTACTAGAGGAGTAACCGCCGGATGAATAATATCCACCGCCTCCCATAAAAGGGAGGTCGAATACAAATGAAGGACCTCGTTGCCCGCCTCGTCGAGAGCGATAATCTAAAATTGTATGTTTGAGTATTGCTAATACATAGAAATATGCACGCACCGCGACGACTAGAGCGAGAGTACCTCCCAAAAATCGCTTCTTCGAACATGAACCTTTGATTCGGTGAGTTCAGGGACCAGAAGTCAAGGAGATGAACCCAACATGAAGAAAGCTAAGTCCTCGGGGTCGATGTAGATCTCGCCATCTCCTGCGTAGGAGCCGCGTTCCGGAATATAGCTTCTGCGGCAAGTTGAGTACGGGTCAGACGCAGGTGTAGGCATGCGCACTCCTGTGGATCTTCAAAGTGCCTCAGGCATATATCATACGCGGCGCCCAGCTTCTGAAAGCGCTGGGTTGCGGCAGGATCACCCGGATTTTTGTCAGGATGTTGTCTATGGGAGGAATGGTCAACATCGGAATGACCACTTGACATTTTTGCAAGGAATTGCTACCTAAGGGCCTCCGTTTTGTACGCCTTTGTGATTTCGGCTTGAGTAGCATTGGTATTAATGTCGAGGAGTCTGAACGCGTTGAGGACTTCGGGCTTCAACTCTGGCATGGCGGCAGCTGGAAGAGAAAATGGGTGTTTCCAGTGGCACAAAGACTCGGAGGAAACGAGGCGACCCTGAAATGAGCACGTGCTCGGACTCTGATTTGGCGTCGCGTCGCGTACGGTACATACTTTACAAGTCGCGTAATTCCAAATTCTACGTCTTGGGCCACCGCATGTATTCAGGTCAAGAAAAACAAACATTGAATAGAAATGCAGGGAAACATTTTCAACAATGTTAGTACCTCTTGTTCCAAGTGAACTTGAAAGTATGAAAGTCAAGATAGAAGCCCAGAATCAGAATCTCTCCGTGAAGGATTGATTGTCTAGCATATATTCGACCAGCAAAAGTCATTCGGTTGGGAGGGAGGTATAGCATTTCTAGTGCTGAATAACGCGCTAGTGACCATACCTCCTCGGTTTTCCTGGTCATGTCTTCATTTTTCCAGGAGGACTCACTTGCAGCCGTTCAGTTGGATACGCCGGCGCGAGCTTACTGTCGCGAGGTTCCGCATGACTTCCCTGAACGACAGCATGCGTAGCCTCGAACTTGCAGCCACTTTTGCAGATAAGCTCAAAAAGCTATGCTTCGATCAGCTTCGAATCATTCATACAGTAAAATTTTCTCTGCTTTTCAAAAAAAATCACTCACTTTGAACGAGGAACTCGTAGGATTTTCCTTCCCACTGGGGCCTGCATGCGATGGTGATAGCTTACTTATAGACGTGTCACGTAGCCAAAAATTAACCCACGGTATGTCCTTTTGCGGCAACTGATGACCTGATCTTGTCTGCGGCAGGGTTGATCCGTACTTGGAAACCCAGAACACAGGTAACTTTGCGTGGGAAAGTCCAGGTTGAGTGAGATATATTTACCCTGCGAGTCAACTACGAAGGAGGTCGAAACGCATTGACCGCAAAGTCTGAGGGCAACGTTTTTTGGAAATTGTGCGTACTGACTGAGGTCAGGTCCGGTGTAAGCAGGGGTCTAAAAAAGTGAAAGGTGCGCAAGCCGGACCGGCGCTATGCAGGTATTTCTTAACCTTTAGGCTTGGTGTGGGGGCATGACGGCCGCCAAGCCTAGTACGCCAGGGAGTAGACGTCTACGGTAGTCAATTCGTGACAGAAATTATGTTTTCGAGACCTGAGAACGACTGAGAATGTCGGCGGCCACTTGCGGCCCACTGCGGGTTAGGTCTTACGATGAGCCTGTGTTACTGTATGCAGTGAGTCTGTGTGAAGTATGTGAAGCTAGAATAAAGGGGTACGTATTAAAGGTACCGAGCGGCGTGACTGCGGACCTTGAATTTTCGACATGGCCTTTCCAGGAATCTGCTTGATGAGAGGCACCAGGGAGGAGATCTGGGTCGTTTGCGGTCTTGTGAGCAAGGAGATAGAGATGTACCTTTATATTCAAGGCGGCTGGACATTGATAGAGGATCGCAACCTCCCGACCTCAGTCAAACGACTTCGACGCTCGATTGAACAATGAGTTGAGGTCAAGGACATGGGTCGTCTGAACCGTACATTAATAGGTCCTCGAGGCGAAGGGAGTTGCCAGGGACTGGCTGTGGCAGGGACAATGTGGAGAAATTGATCTGTATTCGGATTCCGATTTCAAATGTGAAACGCCCACGCCCTTGGTTTCAACAAAACCACTCTCAATCTTCCACGCTGTTCCTCATGACGACTTAGTTATTTGGGCGGCCGCAGCGGCCTCAGCGCTGGGTAGTTGCCCAGCAGACTCTCAAATTATCACTCACCTTCGCCGCCACAATATACAGCCCATATAACGCCTATGTGGACATACCCTCGAAACGATTCTAGTTCACTGTTCAGCAGAACTAAGGTACGAGCTTACCTAGGCTTGGATAAGACTCGATTGAAATCCCCACGGCACAGTTATTCGAACGTGGACGATGCACCTTTCCGGAGCATACTCAAGTTCCTGCGCAAGCCACCCACACTTCGTACGATGCGACGTCGATTCGCACATCGTTGAATAAGCTCCCTACCTGTGTTGAGTTGGTCTTTGATGGGTTTGGAATCCAAGGCAGCGTCCGGCGGAGAATACATGGGTAGAAACCCGCGACAAATCATATGCAAGGCTTCCTCTAAACCACTTGTTTGCCACAGCCAAGAGCCCTGGGCAGATGCAGGAATCGGGTCCTGGTCTCGCTGACCATGGCAGGAACTTGCAAACCTATCGGTTATCCGACACGAAAATTTGTCGTACAAGCTCTCAAGTTCGCATGGCCCAAACACCACGTTGTGACCCACCTTTTCGTAGTCAAACTTGCAATTTTCGAGTTGTTGCCGCATTCCGTCGACGCTTCTCGATAGCCCACCCTCCGTCCTATCCGCAGGCCCTTATCGAGCAGCCGTCCGCCCACACCTAGATGAGTTTGTGTCGCGCTAGGAACGGGGAATTGTCAATTGCCGATCCAGCCATCTCCAAACTGTGGTCGCAAAAGGGAGCAATCGAGGCTTCGTGAATGTTGATGGAATGCACGCACCTTTGTGGACCAATCAACTCTTCCTCCGCTTGCACAACTCTACATTGCGGATGTTACAGTGAAAGACCCGGGTCAGATACGCCGCCGAGGCCACAGTGACAACTTTCTCGAACGACGCGAAGCGATTCGAACAAGCAGCTTCAGTGTGCGTTTTGCATTCGGTGTCATGCTCAAGGCACCAAGGATGTCGACTCCAAGACTACGACTCGTCAGCCATACACATCCCGTGGGACATTGCCGAAAGCCGAAACCGGAAACTCAACCATGATCGGTTCTCGTTGAACTGGTCTGGTATGACTTATCGGAGGCGATTTCAGTCCAGGCGTGGTCAGTCGCTCGGTGTGCGGTGAAGAAGGAGTAGCTTGCGTAATTATGTAAATGTATTCCCGGGCCCGCACATAGTATGTGGTCAGTACCTATGTATCCTACAATCTCATTAAATATTACTAGTCTTCATCTCGTCGGGGAAGCCTCGGGGCGCTTTTCACTACTATCCACTGGTTCATGTGGTTTCCACGGAAGTGGTTGAACGGGATAGTGGGGAACCATCTGGCCATCCGGACGAGGATGCATAATGTACGGCGGATACGAAGCCATAAAAGTCGCAGGAATGAACTGCGGCGGGGTTGGGGAGCTGGTAGCCTCTCCTTCTTGCCTTGTATTGGGTGGCGCAGGGACGGGGGCGAGATAAAACTGGGGGTAATATGCAGTCTCGCCCGGTTTATGGCCAGGCGGCAAGGGGAATTGAGCATAAAAGCCGGGGGCATGTGTATTAGTTGGTGATGCATCCGGCTGGGGGGATAGTTCAGGTTCGCCCTCATGGAGAGGACTGTTTGCATTGCCTGGGTCATATATCGAGTGTCATCCATCGGCAAACGGCGGTTCACACTGTCCTACCTTTTCCATCGCGCTTCTTGTAAGGTCCTCGTTTCCCACCCTTCTTCCGCTCCCTGCGTGTACTGTCGAGTCATTCAGTGAAGAAAAGATGCCAGACGATGTATTCGTTTTTCACCTGTCCATGCACTCCTCGTGTACTCCGTACTTGACGCATCGGAGGCAAGGTCTCGCTTCATCGCATTTCTTGCAAGCTTTTTGACAATTCGTACACGCGTTCTTGACTTGCCTGCGCTTCGAACGCAAAGGTTGGGAGTTATTACCACGAGCCAAGGGGTACATGTGCAATATGCCGGAAGATAATGTCGGGGACTCGTTTTGTGGAGATTCCAGTAGATCGTCACCATCGGCATTCTTTCCATCATTAGACCCCATCAAGTGGCAGGGTGAATAGGGCCTTGTTCGAATGGATGAAATGAATATAGAAAGAGGCGAGGAGGACTGACAGAGCAAAGACAAAATCGAAAAAGACGAGACGCAGAGTGGAACTGAACCTGGCTTGCAATACAGGGGAAAACTGGAACGACGACAACGACAGGACTAGTGTGCGAGGCAACAAGGCTGGAGTGTTATACTTAGCAGACCTAACGACACATGACATGAGCGAACGAATACCCCAGAACATACACCAAGTAGTATGTCGGTAGTAATCAATGCTACAATTGCGATATGGATCAATCTCTCGCGTTAGAAGAGGAGGAGATACAAACTAGATGATAATCACAGGCCTGATGTGAGTGTTCAACGTCGTCTGTTCGGAAGTGCAATAATGCGAAAACCAAAAGGATTCGGCAGGGACCAATTCGAGGTGGGCCCAAAGAAAAGTAGAAAGATATTAATATATGTAGGGTCAAATACATGTCATAAAACGTACGCTTCGACGTCTACAGTGGTTGTTTCAGACGCTAGTACCGTAAGAACCCAGTTCAACCAACCACTGGGTTGAACGTCACACTTGGTGACCGGAGTCGGAGTTCTGTCACAGTCCGAAATCAGTTAGACAGACTCGGAACGCGAGGTATGGGATGCGCTCAAAGGCACATCTGGATGATTTCTCGACGTTCCGACTCAAATCTCTCCAGTCACGTCGAGGTATCAAACCCTTCACGTCGCGCGTTATCTCAGGAGACATGGACCGCGGCGAACACTTCCAATAAGCTTAGAATATGTTCAGAGTCGCACAGTTGCAGGAACGCGCTTATCACTATTCTACTCCCTGAGTTGTCAATGCCTAAATCAAAAAATATACCTGAAAGTACAAGATGACCTTGGACGCGACCCAAAGAAGCCATCGTCGCCACAGGCTCTCGGTCAATCCCCTGCCTTTCGCCTAACCCCTAAATGCCGACCGAATGAAACGGACCAACTATACGTGGCGGACGTGGCTGAGGAAGGAACGGCTTGACAAAGATGTATATCACATTATTCTGTACATTCAACATTTTCGGACTGGAGTCAGCGTTTATGCATCGGGTCACCAAGTTAATACTACAAGGGAATAGAGGCTCAGGCAAAGTCTCCCTTGGCGATGCGGCGTGCCATTTCGTAGCCCGACGCCCAGTGCGCGAGTTTTGCGTCAACAACGAAACCCTGGGAAACTCAAGTAATTTGCGTGCAATGCGAATGAAACCAAACCTTTTCGTCATACGCTTGCGGAATGCCATCTTCAGCAAAATGGGTTTGAAAAAGGTGTAAGACTCTGCCACACCTCGTAGCTCGTCGTTCAGTTTCGCAAGCTCGACGACGCGCTTGACGATGAACTCGCCCGCTTCGAGCTTCTGTTCCGGTGTCTCCATCTTGTCCGCGAGATCGACGTTAAGTACGACCAGTTTCATGTT
The DNA here is from genome assembly GCA_029289565.1 of Mycena galericulata. Taxonomy (NCBI): domain Eukaryota; kingdom Fungi; phylum Basidiomycota; class Agaricomycetes; order Agaricales; family Mycenaceae; genus Mycena; species Mycena galericulata. Next base: position 611,815 of record JARKIA010000050.1, read on the forward strand.
TGCAGTGGTCATCCCTGCGCAGAGGTCAGCGAGGCCCGCCACAGAGAGTCGGCACACGTTACCTGGATCGCTCACGATGACGGGCGTGGCCTCGACGACACCAGTGGCCTTAAAGCCTGTCTCCTCCTCAAGTTCGCGGACCGCAGCCTGTTCCGGCGTCTCGGCCTCGTCAATCAGGCCTAGGGCGCGTCCGTTAGGAATCAATCCTACTACCCAAATAAATGTATGGTGTACCTGCGGGCATTTCTGCGGGACAAGTCAAGAAAAGATAATCAGTGGGAAGGAAGTACAAACCGATTATAAATTTATCAATGGGTGGACGGTATTGTTCGATGACGATTGTGGACAGCGGGAACGCGTTCGTCTTTGAGCGGATGATTGCGAGGACCGCGACGGCTGGCGGACATTGCGATTCGATCCACATCGGAAAACGCGCCTTGGCACGCACCATCTATCCCAGACGACTTGCGCGTCGTGCGCTCCGCGCTGAGAGACGGATGAGGCACGTAGACACCTGCAAAATACTACCTACCACTCCCAGAGTCGCTCTTTCCCCTCGGCGTCGCTATATGTTATCTTCTTGAGGGTGATCCATCTGCGATGGGCTCAGCCCGACTCCGAGACGCGCTGCACGACCAACTTTGCCTCCGAAGCAGACATCACTGTTGACGAGATTACCGCGGGCTTGGATGACATTGCGCGGTTCAGACGATGTGGTGTATGGTGCAAATTTGTAGGGCACAATAAGAGAAAAAAGAGAGCTCGGCGTGACATGCAAACAAAGTTCAAGTAACATTTGCATCCTCTACATACGTTATTTTTTAGACTTGTTGATATGCGCCCGCAACTTTTGCTGCTTTTCCCTCAATGACGCCTTCTTCTTCCCCCTCACCGCACTGCTGCCCAATATCATCATAATCGGCTTGTTCCTTGCTTTCTCGCGGTTAGTCGAGCTGCTCGGCGTGTCCTTATTCTTTTTCCCCTTGTGCGACCCGAATTTCTCGCGTCCCTCGCGTCCCTTCGCGACAGACGCCATCCGCTCCGCATAGTCCGACTTAGCCTTCTTGCGCGGCCCGAGGATGTCGTTCTCTGAGATGAACGAATCTTCCGGCTGCTGCCCAGCTTGGACCGCCTTTTTGTTCGCCTCGAGCGTCGCGAGCTTCCGCTTCGCGCGGGAGCCACCGGTGCTCTCGACAGCCTTCGTCGCCGCCTGTATGCGGAGGTCGTTCAGCAGCGCAAAGTCCGCCGGAGTGAGGATCTACGTATAATCATCAGATGAGCATCAAGACGAGAAACAAAGGGGCCGTACCTTCGTGGTCGCAAGCGTGGATATTCGGGCTGCGGGATCGACCATATCGGCGTCGGTGTCCGATGGCGGTTTTTTTGGTTTGTCCTTGTCCTCGTCCTCGCTGTCGGAGATGTGCAGATCCCCGTCATCGTCGTCCACGTCGATCCAGCCCTCCGACTCCGAGTCGCTAGAATCCGAGTCGACGTCCCAGCCCTCCCAGGCAGCCTCGTCGTCATCCTCCAGGACGACGTTCTCCTCGTCACGCAGTTTTTGGAGATGGTCCTCCAAGAGCTACCGACAGGCCATCAGAATCGTGCCGAGGCGCATAATGATAGGATCGTACCGCCAGTCCCTCGATGTCCACCGCAGCATCCGCACTGTGACCAAAGGCAAGCGGCTGCGTGCCGCTCGCCATGCCCATACTGGCGTCTTTACCCTGAAAAATGGATGAGATTCAAACGTCGGCGCCGAGGAATCCAGCATACCCTCTCTCTCCGCTTCAGCAACCCTGGGTTGACTTCCCTAAACAGCTGCAGCAACCCCCGTGCAGCCGACGTGACAGCCTTGTCCCGGCTCTTTCGATACTCCACTAAATCGCCCAACAAGTCCTCCTCCATGGCCCACGGCTGCCTGCGGCACACCTCGCGGATTGCGTTGAGCCCCGCGGCAATGACCTCGCTCGCCACGCCCGGGTGAACGAACTCGTGCGCCAGTTTTCTGATCACGGGCGATACGGCGTCGGGCGGTGTCAGGTCGTGGACGGATTGCGCTAGGGCGACGAGGATCGCCGGGACACGAAGCTGACGGTGCGTGAGGTACTTGACAATGTACGTGTAGAAGCCGAGCACGCAAAGCTTGTGGGCTCCCATGACGCGCGAGAGGAGCTGCATCAACAGAATCTTATGGTCCAACGAGAAGCGCTTGTCATAGTGGTTGAGGATGTCGTAGAGTTTTTCGCCGAACGTTTGCGGGTCGTTGAGGAGCTGCAGGGCAGAGAAGTTGGGCGTGGCCTCGGGCTTGTTATGCTTCTTCTTTTTGGCAGCGTTGAGCTGTTTCTGTAGCTTTTTGTCACCGCTCCGAGTTTTTTTGTTGATCTCTCGGCGATGATGCATTGCTCTGACATCAGGAACCTAGAGATTTGGGATAAATATAATTGATACAGAACGACGGTCAACATTCACGTCTTCAGCTTCATCGTCGCTGTCTGCCTTGTCGTGGTCGCTCCCCAGAAAAAAGTGGATGGAGGCACTTTGCACCTTCACGACGGGATGGAAGCATCCAAGCGCAATGATCGATACTGGTTTGGCATCGGTCCTGATATCAGTTTAGTTTTATGCAGAGTATGGGTTCATAAGTCTTACCAAATGCCCTTTCGCCACAATTCCTTTGTCAAGATGACGGCCCACATGGCCTCTTCTCCGTTGTGTGCCATTCGGTCCGTGGTGGGACCGGTGGACGCTCTCACCTTCCCCTTGTCACCCACGACCTCACCTTCCATCCCCCGTTCGACCATGCCAAACAGCATCGCCTGAACGGCGCGATTGAGTTTATGGTTCTTGGTCCGCAGGTTAGCGGTCCGTATGTCGGACAATATGGTTTTCCGGATGAAAGAACGCAATGTTGAGGATGTGGTGCGCGGGAGGAGGGGAAACAGGCTTTTAAGCAGTCTGCACTCGAGTGTGAGTCTTAGCACTAGAGCAGACAACTAACATACTCGATGGACGTGATTACATCCTTGTTTCTCAGCATGACCAGATTTTGAACGAGGGTTTTCCGCGTCTCCGGGGACAGTGTTCCGTAGTTCTCGAGCAGCAGGGTGGATATGTGGGCTGGAAACTCTGCGGTTTCTTTTGGGTAGCAGGTTGCGACCTAGTTCTGTGTAAGACGGTCCAGAAAGTAGAGAAAAGAGTTCACCTGAGAGATGAATGCGACTAGCTCCCTAAAGTGGGTTGCCTGTTCATCTGGATTGGTCGCGAAGATGCGGCGAATAGAATTGTAGTGGTTCCATTGCTGCAGAAACTCTTCCTTGTACGCCTCTGGGTCTCGTTTTATGAGATTCTGGAGCTGGGGGAGATTTGAAGTGAGAAGGATTCCTCTGCCCATGGTTGGAGAAAGAAAAGAGACTGGATCAGACAAACAACCAAATCGGGCGTACCGAGGTCCAAATCGGGTTTCTCTCACTCTTCAGCACTGCGATGCGATTCTTCAAGTTCCTACACCGCCGGTCAAAATCTGACTCGTCCATTCCTAAGCCTACTCCTGCCGCAGTCCACATCCCACAACGGCCCCATTCCCTCGATGCCGCACAAGCAGCTCTCTTCGCTGCCGCCGTGCCCGTCTGTCCTCAATCCTTCCTCTTTCCCACTCCTTCAGACGCATCCAACGCAATTTTCGAGCTCGAAACAGCCAACTCACGTCTTCGCACAGACGCAGCTGCCTGGGCCGCCGACTGCGCCGAACTTCGAGCTCAACTCGATTCGACGCGGGCTGATCTTTTCACACATCTGCACCGGAGCGCGTCATTCCAGCGCCAGGCCCACGCAGATAGACTTGAGATCGACAAGTTGCAAGGGACATTGGCCCAATATGAGCGGTTTCTGGGTCTCATGATCAACGTTGGCCTCCATCAGCGCGTCTTGGGCGATGCCCATGCCGCCCTTCGCGCTGGTATCGATCCCGATGCGGCGCTCGTGGACGCAATCAAAGAAGCCGCAGCTATCCCTGGCAGTCCTTGGTCGACTATAGTTCCCAGCGTCACTGGTCCACGCACTCCGGATGAATACAGATCTTCTCTCAATATGACTCTAAAGGCGAGGAAGGAGCTCCGAGAGACGAAGAAGATCGCCAAATTCTGGAAGCGTGTCGCACAGGAAGACGGTCAAACCGGAATTATCACACCGTCGGTTTCCAGTATCTCCTCGATTCATGAACCTCTCTCCGCCGAACGACAGAAGGCTGTCGACGAACTCATATCTTCGAGACGTCGTGCTTCGCTCGCCTCCCAAGACGCGGCAAACGAACCTGGTGTGGCCACCGTCTCAGATTCCACGTCCGCCTCGTCGGAGCCAGCCAACATCACGCCTTGTAACTCTGGTTCCGAGATACACTGTCTTTCTCCCCTCGCCAGCGAGTCCTTCAAAAGCGAAATGGCGGGTCTCTCGTCTAATACGCGACTTTTCAAACGCGGCCCTTCTTCGGTAACAAGACCGAACCGCCCTGTTTTAGGCCAGATAGACGCGAACATTGCCTCCGGTCAATGGGGCAACAAGACATCTGGAAAGCGAAGGGCTGATTTGAGAGATGAAAATATCAATCCTCAGGTATCTGTCCATTTCCAAGACGCTTGGGGCCAATGCTAAAGCTTTCAGATGCAAACAGTGGTCGATCCTTTGCTCGAGGTGCGGCCGCGTGCCCGTGAGCTTTCTGCGTCACACGTCGTTCCCTCGTTTTCGAAGCATAGCGTGTGCTCCAATCTTCTGGGGCCATTGGGACGGATCGAGGAAGAACGTGAGGAATTCACAGCGACCGAGTCTCCGAGTGTACCTGAAGAAGGAAATACCAGCCAAGATTCCAGTTTCGCCAACTGGTGTCTCCTCGATCTCCCCGACCAGGACTTGTCATTCTCCTTCTGCGACACAGTCATGTCCACCCCTCCTACCAGTCCCGAAAAGGCTGGAGATGATGCTTCTACTACACCTACCAAAATGTCCCTTCTTCCCAAGCCAGTTTTCAAGCGACTAAGTCGGACGTCGTCAAGCAAGCCCGTAAAGAGGACTGAAGCGCCTCAAATAGCCCCCCTTGCAATCCGGAAGAAGTCGGCAGGTGGGCCTTCAACGACGCGGCTCCCTATGTCTGTCCAGGGCAAAAGGAATATCGTGCGCGCATAATTATGGGGCCATCACTATCAATGTATTTTTTGAGGGGTATGTTGTAGCTGTAGAATGTAATATACAATATGGATTGAACCATGAAGGCAGAAGCAAGCGTTATACAAGAGGATGAGGATCATGAGGTTTCTTCTTTTGATGTGGCGGGAGGCTCTGCCACTGCAGGAACGTCGGGGGTCGCATCAGAACCTGCTGATCGGTCAGGTCCGCCGGTTGAGCCGCCTCTTCCTCGGCCACGTCCCCTCCCTCCTCTGGCTCGAGATGATGGTGAGCCTCTAGGGCTTCCTCCCCGGGTCCACCCACCAGAGTCCACGGGAGGGGGAGAGCTAGATGTTGAGGTCGTGGTCTCCTCCTTTGCAACCTTTTCGTCGGCGTGAGTATCCGCCTTGGGAGGTTGACGTTGTTTCCAGTCAGCTCCAGCGGCAGGCTTGCCAGAGTCCCACTCCCTACTCTGTATCTTGTCGAGCTTCCGCTTGGCATTCTGCTCACGCGTACGATCGACACCTTGAAGAAATAGGTTTACCATTCGTACATCCTTGTCTAGTTCAGACTGACCTTCCTGCACCTTTCTGCTTTGCGCCAGTTTGACACGCTCAGTTTCCTGAGTCTTCTTGAATGCGTCTTCGTCTGCTTGGACATCCTTGTATGCACCATAAGATACAGTGGACCTCCATCGCGGGGTTAACGTACCAATCGACGCTGTTTGATTTTTTCATTCTGTTCTCGCATGCGAGCCATACGCTCCGAAAGAGCCTCTTCGCTCAGTTTATCCTGATCTCTCTGGTCAAAGTTTTCCCGTGAACACAGATCGCGACGTACGCGTTGGTTTCCACCTGTCTTGACGCGTTCAGGATTAACATAGGGCTTCTTTTTCTCGGCCGGCTCTGCGGCATCCTGGGACGGAGATTGTGGCGATTCCTGAGGTTTGGATTCTGTCTGAGGGGGGTCTTGTATCTTCAGTTGGTCGAAATCGAGGCCAAGGGAGTTGGGGGAAGGTTCTGAGGTGCTGCTTGCCATGACGGTCAAGCGGAAGCTAGATTCGGTCACATCTGATCTCGCGTCTTGCAGCAAACCAAATTATGTCCCTCTCCAACAAATTAGCTATCACTGACCTTGACCTCAAAGCAAGTCTTCCTCCTCTCTAATCTAGACCCTCTCCTTATACCACCTCGATCTAGGGCAAACGTGTCCTTATCCGTGTTGATTTCAACGTCCCCCAGCAGGATGGCAAAATCACCAATCCCGCGGTTAGTGGTCCTTTATCCATCCATCTGCCATCGCCCTCATTCGCATCGGTAGCGTATCGTCGCTGCGCTGCCCACAATTCAATATGCCCTCAAGAATGGTCGGATCCGATCTGTATATCTGGCTGACTTCCTCAATCGTTTGCAGGTGCTTCCGTCGTCACCCTCATGTCCCACCTTGGTCGCCCAGATGGCAAGGTCGTCGAGAAATACTCTTTGAAACCCATTTCTGTCGAGCTGGAGAAGCAGCTGGGCACATCCGTCACCTTCCTCAGCGACTGTGTTGGTCCAGACGTCGAAAAGGCCGTCAACTCGGCGGCGCCAGGTTCCGTCATTCTTCTCGAGAATTTAAGATTCCATATCGAGGAAGAGGGCTCAGTCAAGAACAAGGACGGCTCCAAGACCAAGGCTGATGCTGCCAAGGTCACCGAGTTTAGGGAAAACCTCACAAAACTGGGCGACGTTTATATCAACGACGCATTTGGTACAGCCCACCGCGCCCACTCGAGCATGGTTGGTGTCAAGCTGCCCCAGCGGGCCGCTGGTTTCCTCGTCAAAAAGGAACTCGAGTTCTTTGCCAAGGCTCTAGAGAGTCCCGAGAGGCCGTTCCTGGCGATCTTGGGTGGGGCCAAAGTCTCGGATAAAATTCAGCTCATCGAGAACATGCTCGACAAGGTGGGTCAACTTTTTCAGACACACCTGCATACATTGACATGGTGTGCAGGTCGACTCCCTCATAATCTGTGGTGGTATGGCGTTTACCTTCAAGAAAACGCTTGAAAATCTCCCGGTAACATTTATTCACCCCCCAATCTACGTGCAGATCCTTCATGCGTTTGCAGATTGGCAACTCCCTCTTTGATGCTCCTGGATCTGAAAAGGTTGCTGGACTGGTTGAAAAAGCCAAGAAGAACAATGTCAAGCTCGTTTTCCCGGTCGACTACATCACTGCCGACAAATTCGATAAAGATGCCAAAGTGAGTAATTATGTGACTTACCCTCGAGCGACAATAATATACTTAACTTTCTTGGTGAACTAGACCGGGATCGCCACTGAGCCGCAAGGCATTCCCGATGGCTGGATGGGTCTGGATGCAGGCCCAAAGAGCCGAGAGCTGTTCCGCACAACTGTTCTGGAAGCCAAGACTATTCTATGGAACGGGCAAGTGTTTCGTCTCCTACCAAACAATTTGTTTGTGCTAATCCCTTCCCTGTAGACCTCCCGGTGTTTTCGAGTTCCCCGCTTTCGCCGAAGGTTCCACTTCCCTCCTTGACGCCAACATCCAGGCCGCGAAAAACGGTGCTGTTGTCATTATTGGTGGAGGGGATACTGCCACCGTTGCTGCTCAGCACGGGGCGGAGGACAAATTGAGCCACGTCAGTACTGGTGGAGGCGCGAGCCTTGAGTTGCTGGAGGGAAAGACTCTCCCTGGCGTTGCAGAGTTGAGCGAGAAATGACTAGATGGAAGTAACCCAAAGTTGTAAAGTTAACTGTACTGTATGTTGTATCACAGAATCTCGCAGTTCGGTCACGACTCCGGAATTTTGCTGAGTCAGCCCGGCCATATGTAGCCTTCTCGTCTTCGTGTTTCATTCTACTTTTCTTGTGCTACGAATGGCTCGCGCGAAGCGGCGGCCGACTCGCAGCAATGCACGCACATCCGGGACCTCTCCCCTGTCATCCCGAGAAGCGACGCCGGAGGCACCAGCGATCTCCTCTCATGCAGCCGAAACCTGCCCCGGTTGCACAACAGAGTCCAGTGCCTCTTTCAACCAGTTCGAGAAAGAAAATTGGATAAGATGCGACGTATGCAGGACCTGGTATCACTGGCGGTGTGGAGAACCACCGTCCTTTCTGTCCGAGGATGAGAAAAAAGACTACACTATCGACAAAATTGATAAATGGCGAGTCGTCAGAGGCCGTGTCATAATCTCCAGCGTGTTAACCTGGGGTTTATTTAGGTTTTGCAAGCCTTGCCTCGACAAGGACTCCACTGGCAGCCGTGTTATCACTCTGAAGGCTCCTGCTCGCAAGTCGGACAGGAAACGCACCTACCAAGACTACGCTAGTCTCAACCTCGGCCTCGCCTCTGACCCGAATCGGTGGCTGCGGATGCTGGAAAATAAGACCTTTAAGCAGGATAATTTCAAGAGGATGCAAGGGAGCGAAGTTACTGTCGAATGGTTGGAAGAAGATGAGGACGCGATGACGGAGCCCATCGTTGTGGAGAAGCCGGACGGGCTTGGAATGAAGATGCCTCCAAGTGACTTCACCGTGGAGGATGTGGCGGAGCTCGTAGGGGAGGAGTCCCCCGTCGAGGTTATAGGTATGGTTTTTTTCCGTCTCGCTCCTTGTTGAGAACGGGCTAAGATTCAAGGCTAGACGTTGCGACTCAGTCGGCTTCTCCTGGGTGGACTCTCGGCAAATGGGCCGATTATATAGAACTCGAGCCCGAAGCGCGTGAAAAGATATGGAATGTCATATCTTTAGAAGTAACCGGGACCAAAGTCGGGGACATGGTTCTCCCACCGAAGTTGGTACGGGATCTCGATTGGGTGGAGAATTTTTGGCCCAGCACAAGAAAGGGCAAGGGCCACGCATATCCCAAGGTCCAATTGTATTGTCTAATGGGAGTAGCGTCGGCGTGGACGGTATAACTTATCAACTTTCTTACTCAAACACGCCCGACTGAGACTGTACAGGACTGGCATGTCGATTTTGCTGGCTCTTCAGTATACTATCACGTACTGCGTGGTTCCAAAGTGCGTTCGTTACACACCATGGCCTTCCAAGAGTCCTGCCTTACTGCCGATCAGGTTTTTTACTTCATCAAACCAACACCTGCCAATCTCGCAGCATATGAACGATGGTCCGGCACTGAACTTCAAAGTTCTTGGTTGGGAGATATGGTTCCAGAAGTTACCAAAGTTGTTTTGAGCGCCGGAAATACTATGATTATACCGAGGTACGCGCACTTTGGTTTGTGAGAACGGAGTTCAACTCTTACGTTTCACCAGCGGATGGATACATGCGGTCTACACGCCGGTGGACACGATAGTATTTGGTGGAAACTTTCTGCATTCTTTTTCAGTGCCTATGCGTAAGCATGTTCACCTCGCCAACCCTCTTGTCTTACCTCTTCCTCGCAGAACTCAAAATCAGGAAAATAGAGATCGCAACGCAGGTTCCCAAGAAGTTCCGGTTCCCGCTATTTTCTAAGTTCGTGGTCCAGTTTCGTTGATTCAGGAAGGGGCTCAAACCGACTTGCAGACTTTGTTGGTATGTGGCTGACAAGTACCTTCGTGATATGAAAACGCCGGCGGGAGCGTCCTATCCACCTCGGGTTCTTACGTCGTTACTTGCTCTTGCCGAGTTTTTGGTTGCGGAGGTTCGAATTCTTGAGCGTGGATCAGACCAGGCAAAGAAGGAAGTGAGGGAGCAGATTCCTGCTGATCGTGTAAAAGACCCAGCTATTGTCGCGCGGGAGTTGCGATGGCGAGTGAGGCTTGCAGCCGGGAATGCGAGTGACGACGAGGGAAGCTCCGCTATCAAAACTAATGGGCTTGGGATCAAGCGAAAGCGTACTGCGGAAGAGGAAGAGCGTCCCCGATTCAAGAACTTCAAGCCACGACGATGGGATAATGTGGTCGAGAACTCGGAAGAGGGCGAAGCACGGGTTGTCAAAGCGTCCAAGCCCTCGGAAGACGACGATGCATGGAAAGAGCGATGGGTAAACTGGACGAGTGCTGCCGTGGAGCCTGAGGCCACTGAGGTGCAGGTGAAGAGCCGGACAGAAACAATTGTACGCATCCGACGGACTGGGGAGGGCTTGGAGAGACAACGAGTCGAGCGGATTGTCGAGTCTTGGGAGTGGCAGCAGCATTGATATACGAGAAATATTATTCTGTAAATTATGGTGTTCTCCATCAGCCTGGGCGTGACGTGTGACGAGGCGTGATTGTTCGCGTTGTCCGAGTCGCGTTTGTTTCAACCGTCGCGCCATGTCGCAGCCTGGCGCCGTGAAAAACAACCTAGACGATGTCCTCCGACACTTACCTGCTAATGCGTCTACGTCCTTACAAGCTACTTCGCAACCCAAGGTATGCAATACTTCTGTTCTGGTTCCTTAGTACCTCACGTACTTGCAGGCTACCAAGTTTAAACCAGCGAACACAAGTTCAATATCTGCCCCACCTGGTGCGCATGGATTTCTTAATCATCCAATCAGGACTCATCTCCTCCAAGTCCGCAAACAGGCATCTACTACACTACCCTCCTTTTCTACCCCAGGATTTGGGAAATCCAGATCCAGTGGCTCACATTCAAAATCTGGCTTTCACGAAACTATTAGCATCTCGACTAACTCTACTCCATCTCCGGGGGTCAAGCGATCCTCATCGGACTCGCATATCTCATCTGAGTCTCAGCCGTTATTGAAACGTTTAAAGTCTGAGAAGGAAAACCTCCGCGGGCCAGGACCTTCTACTCGAATAAATGACAAAGGGAAGGCCAAAGCCACAGCTCCACCTTCCCGGACCAAGGTGTATCCTGACGCTGACGAGGAACCCTGGAATTCTATGGAAACCAGCGAATCGAATCCATTCGCAATGCTCGACAGGGATTTTCCAAAATTCTGCCGTCCACCTATCGCCGCCCCTTCGACGGAGCTGGTCACAAAGTACCCGGATCTCCTTTCAGTGCGTCTGTAACCTTACACGTGGTTTCGCTTGCTTACATTCGCAAGAAGAAATCGACAGAGCAGTTGAACAATATCCTGTTGTTCAATCATGAAGCCAACCGCCAGAATATGGAATCGATTTGCAATTATCATTCTGGTCAGAGCAAGAAAGAAGACATCCATACTCTGGACGCAATCAAGTACGCTTGCCCTTGACCTTTGTTCCTGGCCTCAAACCTTCTGCTCCAGATCCCTTTTGAATGATCGCATCGCTGCAATCAAGGAGGTGCTCCAGTATCGGGAAGAAGGAACTCGCAGCGCTCATTCAAATCCGTCAATGCCGCCCGAGGCTACAACTGCGCCCCGTCAGACACCCTCCATCGTCGTTTCTGCTGGTATTACCCGGCCTCAGCCATCTTCCACCGCCGGCCCATCGACCACTACAAGGTCATTCGAGGCTACCACATATGCGAGCACCTCCACTGTAACAGAGGGGTCGACCGTGAGCATGCGGGACAGCACTTTTGTTAGTGTTCGGGAGAGAAACGTTCAGGAAACGTTCGTACCGGAAGCAGATTGCTCTGACGAAGAGGAAGAGTACTGGGCCGATATGGGTGATGTTACCATGGATCATCTTGATCCTGTACCAGCCCCTCCAGCGCCTCAGCCGGTCTCAGATGTCGAGCTCACTGGCCCTTATGCCGCGGAAATCAAGTTGAAGCTCAAGCGAATCTTTTGCTTGGATGCCTTTCGTCACAATCAGTTTGAAGCAATCAACGCGACGATGGCTGGCCGCGATGTCTTTGTTCTTATGCCCACAGGCGGCGGTAAAAGTCTTTGTTACCAACTACCCGCAGTCTGCCGCGGCGGGAACACCAAGGGCGTCACCGTTGTCGTGTCGCCTCTTTTGGCCCTGATGAATGATCAGGTAAACGGTCTGAAGGCAAAAGGCATAGATGCCGTCCTCCTAACCTCAACGACACGAGAAGAAGAGTCGCGGGACATCAGGGAACGCATCTACGGCGGCTCCAAGCCCACACTTTTATATGTGACGCCAGAGCGGCTCAAAGTTAGTGCCAGTCTCAAGAACATGTTGGCATATCTCTATCGAGGCAAAGAGCTCGCACGGTTCGTCATCGATGAGGCCCACTGTATTTCAACATGGGGCCAGGATTTCCGTGAAGCAGTAGGTGTCTATTTTACGATTCTCTCGCCCAATGCTCAATGCCTGTGCCTCACAGTACCAGGAATTGCACACCCTTCGAGATGATTTCCCGGACGTCCCCATCATGGCTTTAACTGCGACGGCCGATCGTAAAACGATCGACGACATACTCGACCGCTTGAAACTTCAAGATCCTGCGGTTTTCCAGCAGTCATTCAATCGCACAAATCTCAACTACAGAGTTGTCCCCAAAGGCTCGGTCGACCAGATGGTCAGTTTCATCAAGGGAACACATCCGAATAAAACAGGCGTCATCTACCGAACGGGTCGAGACAATTGCGAAAAGCTCGCGAAGCAGCTTAGAGACAAAGGGCTCAACGCAAAACATTTCCATGCAAAGATGGAACCTGCAGATAAAGACACAACCCTAGCGCAATGGCAGAGTGGCGAATGCCATATAATTGTTGCAACCGTGAATTTGATTCTGCTGCTGTCTCTTCTCGCTTCCACTGACCTCGACCTATCCCTCAGATAGCGTTCGGCATGGGCATCGACAAGGCCGACGGTAAGTCTTGAAGGTCCGACAAGGACCTTGATCTCAGCTCATTGTGTAGTACGGTTCGTCATCCATTACGACCTGCCGAAGAATATGGACGGGTACATCTCTCCTTTTTCAGTTACGCTTCTCTGATCAGCTTCCCTTCTAAGGTATTATCAAGAGACTGGTCGCGCCGGGCGGGATAACCTGCCTGCTGACTGTATCCTCTGTGTGTATTTCTCGTGTTGATACCATTCACCCTATCCTGACCTGTTCCCTTAGACTACGCTTACAAGGATGTTCGAACGATTCTCAAGATGATCCGCGATAACAAAGACCCGAATACCACGAGAGCATCGATAGAACGGCAAGAACAGGCTGTGCGTGCCGTCGTCCAGTATTGCGAGAACGAATCCGTGTGCAGGCGCACCCAAATTCTGCAACACTTTGGCGAGAAGTTCGACAAGAAGGACTGCCACGGACGGTGCAACAACTGCGCAAACGACGGGCTTTTTGTCACGCAGGATGTCACCAAGGAGGCCAAGAGCGTTCTCACGCTGGTGCAGTCTTTGGAGCAGGGCCGTGAAAATGTAACAGTTGACCAGTGTCGAAACATTTTCAGAGGCGCGAATATAGCCCCAATTCGCGACAAGGGCCACGACCAACATCCCGCTTTTGGAGCCGGAAAGGATATGTCGAAGGAATTGGTTGAGTTGCTCTTCAACCGGTTGCTTTACACGGACGCGCTGATGGAGAAGTCCACTCAAACCAATTCCAAGTGGCATCAACAATACCTCAAGGTAAGTTTTGTGGGTTTGATGTAGCAAACCGACGTTGAAAACCTGTTGAGCTCGGTCCCTGCGCCAAAGACTTCCTAACTGGAAACAGAAGGCTCGAGTTGAGCCATCGACCCAAGACTCCGAAACCTGGCGGCAAGGCGAAACCCACCAAGCGGAAGGTCGCAGCAGTGAATGCACAGGAACAGGAGCGAGCGCAGCCGTTGTACGCCGACGATGATCCAACGGACGACATCGAATGGAGCCCGAAGAAGCCGGTTCGTCCAGAGGCTGCTATCATCGAAGTCATCTCCGACAGCGAGGATGATTCACCGGCCACCAAGTCGCACACGGCCACTGCGGATCCCCAAAAACTGTACAAAAGGCTCGTGGCACATCGGCAAATGATCTTGAGCAGGGACCGCTTGCTCCAGAAGGAGGATGTCCTGCATGATGAGGCATTGGAACTGCTAGGTGCAACGGCGCCGCAAGGTAAGTTCGCAACCTCTGCGCCGTGTCATCGTTTCGATCTTTGCATCGTAGATTTCGTCGCGTTTAAACGCGTAATGCTAGACGCGGGGGTGAAGGACGTTGAGCAACGATATGCCGCCTACGGCAGCGGCTTTCTTGAAATCTGCCAAGGCCGAACAGCCGATACTTATACCTGGCAGGAGAAATTTGCTTTCCCTGCACAGCCGGCGGCCTCGACGTCGAGCGGGCCAGGAACGTCGAGGAAATTCAAGTTCAAATCCAAGGGACAGTAGGGAGAATAGGAAATAATTATAGTTCTAATCAGGTACAGGGGTTGGAGGAAACATAGTCTATGCTGGACCGGCGGGTCTGTAAATATGTAAAGTATACACACATGAATTTAGATCTAGGTGATATGATGTTCTCTAGCAAAGTCCTCGTCGGCAAAAATGACGGGTGTGGTGGTTATGTCTGGCAAGTTTTCTGTGCCTTTGTTGAGCCATATCCACTTGTAGCCGCCGTGGTATGTCACCGCGGGGCCCCATCTCATCGTAAGCGGGTTAGTGGGGTCCGCCCAGCCTTCCCATTCCATGTAGCGCGGTGTTCCGTGCAGACAGTTACTGTAATGACGGATCGTGAGACGGGCCCGGAAATCAGATTCATAACTGACAAATGCAACAACTTGGGAAGGATCACAATGCCCTGCGGACGGATGCGTCAAAACCGGGCGAAGTTACGAAGTGTCAAGAACGAACCTCCTGTGGCGTACCCTTGGTATGTTGCTGTCGTGACAGTTCTACCTCCTCGGCGACGGTGTCGTCGCCCAATCCCGTCAAATATGTATCTACGAGGCAGCTGGTCACCTCAAAGTCATAGCTGAGGGGTTCGAACATGTCGGGATTGTGGTCCACAATGGCCCACCAGTAGCCCTGATCACCCAGGTGCACATTATCATAGCGGCCGTTTTCGCCTGTAGGGATGCCGTACATCGCGCGGAAAGCGGACGGCGCGAGCGGTGGGGGATACAATCCGGTCGTGTCGTTGCGGTAGATGGACGAGTCCATCAAGCGCAACTCACGAAGTTTCTGGAGGTTCAAGAGCATCACGCAGCTACAGATGCGCGAAGCATGGTGCCATTCCTCGGCGTCGTGGTCGGGATGACTGCATCAATGTTCAAGACGGGTGCAAGACATTGGACACGGGCTCACCTCCCCATCACAAAGGCTGTAGACGGCTTCAGCCTGTCGAAAGTCTTCCACAGCAATGTCGGGTCTGCGATTAGGAGCGTGTCCGTGTCAACGAATATCACTTTCTTCACGGACGGCGGGAGAATTTCGTGGATAAACAGCTTCATTAGACCAGCTAGATCTCCGTTGAGTGCAAATAGAAGATAATGCAAGTTCAAAAAACGCACGGACGCCAGCAGAGTGGTCGGTAATGATAGAGCCTTCGCGGTCGATGCGGTCCATCATACTCTGCCACGACGGCTGGTAAAACCTGACAGCGAGGTGGAGTGGCCGCTTGACGAGCGCGAGACGGGCGCGTATGTACTGCTCGGCGCGATCATCGCAGAGAATATGGAACTCGGATGGGCTGGTATTGTAGATTAAAACGGACTGTATCGTTCATTAGTAGAAACTTGTTTAGAAGACGTCAAAAGCGTACTTTTATTAGCAGGGCTGCTTCGGCGGCAGCGTCTTCCGACCAGGCAATCAGCACAAACGCGACGGGCTCAATCCGCGGCGCCACCGCTGTATAGACCGTCTCTATTGGTGCGGGTGGGGCTAATGTCGTGGTGACTGTGGCCGTGGTCGTTACAGTTAGTGGCTCAAACGAGTCGATGGAGGGGGGCGAGGCCGGCCGCCAGCCCTCTTTTTCTGGTTGTCCAGAGAAGGTGGATAAGTCGCGCAGGACCAAAAAGAGGGCAATGGAGAGTGCAGCAGCACCGAGGACAATGAATCTGCGATTGCGCAACAAGGCGGATCTGTCCGTCTGCCTCGAGAAGGCATTGAACGACGGTGTGGAGCGCGGCGCTAACAGGCGGGCGAGCGGCGATGAAATATTTCGTCGATCCGCCGTCGGAGGGCAATCATCCATAACAAGGGTTATAGTACGAAGAGAGAGAGATAGCAGCACATTGCATTTTAATTCGAAACAAGTGGAGATAACAAGGCAGACCGGTCGCTTGCAACAATAATATCTTACGCCCGCAAAACTCCTAGTATCCTCCCCCCTCGTCTGCCGTCCTGTGCGACGCCATAAGCCGGCGTTGAGCGTCTTCGCGTTTGGGGCAGTTGGAGATGCCGTGGCCGAGTCCTTGTTCTTCACTTAGCCTATCATCATCTCACGGTTCAAATTTCCACGTACCTCCACAAACGGGGCATCCCTTGACAGACCCCCCTTGGACATCGTCGATTGTTGACAGGAACGGGGGAACCCTACGAAGATAAACGATTGCACGGAAATTAAGCGGTTGAGACGCACTTTTGGCCCGCCTCGATCAGCAGATACTTGAGGTCGAGCAGCGTCGGTTCTGGTGTATTCATGTTCACAAACGTCGTCGCGATTCCAGTCTTTCCGCTGCGCCCCGTACGTCCAATCTGGTGCACGTAGTCCTCGATTTCCTTGGGCATCGAGAAGATAATGACGTGCTGGATGTCGTTGAAGTCGAGACCCTTGGACGCAACGCCAGACGCAACCATCACGTCTTTGGCACCCGACTTGAACGACTTGATCGCGTACTGCCGCTCTTCCTGGGCTGCGGGAACGTCAGACGGGGGAAACATGAAGGTTGGGGTATACGTACTCTTCGAACCATGGATGGCTACGGCTTCGACACCTTTCAGCAGTAGGTACTCCTGGATATCTAACCCGATATGTCAGAGGTTTAAATCAACACTGGAACCGCGCCTTACCATCAACCTCGTTCTTATTCTCGCTGAAGATGATCACTGGTGGCGGGGTCTTTTGCAGACACTCGAGCAGATAGACCATCTTCGCCTCCTGCTTGACGTACTCGACGACCTGCAGCACATCGAGATTGGCCGCACCCGCACGGCCGACGTTCACCAGCACAGGCTTGATGAGCGATTGCTGCGCAAAATCCTGGATTTTCCGCGGCATTGTCGCGGAGAACAACAGTGTCTGGCGCTGACCCTGCAGACGTTGAGCCCGATTGCAAACACCGGATGACAAAATGCACACCTTGAAAAAGCTCATGATATTCCGAACATCGTCCTCGAACCCCAGGTCGATCATCCGGTCGGCCTCGTCCATGCACAGGTACTTGCAATTGCTGAACGTAAACTTCTTCTTCTCGAGCATGTCGATGAGGCGGCCTGGCGTTGCGACGACAATATGCAGACCCTTACTCATGACGTGACTCTGCTCGTTCATCGATATCCCGCCAATGCACAGCAGCGTGTTCAGCTGCGGATATTTTCCCGACTTGGCGAGCGCGCTGCACCACGCGACGACGTTCTCGTATGTCTGGTTTGCGAGCTCGCGCGAGGGGCAGAGGATAACGCCGACAGGGCCTTCGCCGCGAATGAACGGCAGCTTGGTCTCCTCCTCGAGGGCCATCATAATGAGCGGCAGGCAGAAGGCGAGCGTCTTACCAGAGCCAGTGAAGGCAATGCCTATCAAGTCGCGTCCTGTGAAACTAAAGGGTCGGTTAGAGGGCTGAGAGGAGAGGCCCGCGAGTACTTACGCCGCAGGGATGCCCTGCAGTTGAATTGGGGTGGGGGTTATGATGCGGTTGGACTTGAGATACTGGAGAATAGGTTCCGGTATTTTCATGTCCTGCGGCCTCGTTCATTGAGTCAAGGCATGAGCATTAGAAGAGATATCGACGCACGGCAAAATGCTCTATTGGAGGAGGAATATCCTCCCCGTCCACCAGGATGTGGAACTTGTCGCGCACCTTCTGGTGCTGTTCACTGGTGCGCTCGCGGATATACCGCGGAGGGCGCCAGCTGGTGGTCAAAGACTCGGTGTAGGATATGCCTTTTGCGAGCTCCATGTCCGAGGCAAGCTTCCGACGACTTTTTATTGCCTCAAGGATCTCTGCATCCGCCTCTGCTGCCTTTTCGAGCTCGGTCTTTTTGGCATCTGTGCACGAGTGAGTCAAGAGGTTGAATATGAAGACCGTACGCACCCTCTACGGCTTTACGCGAATGGACTTCCTGCGCCTCCATGAGCAAGGTGCGCTCCTTTCTTGCGCGTTCTCTGCGTCGCTCCTCCTCCTTTTCGGCATCCTCGCGTTCCTCGCGTTCCTCCTGCTGTTTCTTGGCCTTTTGCTTCTCGGTCGGGGCGCCCCAGGACGAGAGCTTTGCGAGCTTCTCTTGCCGGCGCTGGGCAACCGGGACATATGGCTCATAGCTGTCATCCTCGTCGTCGAGTTTGTACGTCGGCGAGGGCGAACGCTCGATGCGTCTGCGCTTGGTTTGTGACTGCATAAGGCAAGTGGCGGGTGGCCGGGCCGGGCTGAAACTTGAAATCAAAAGAGAATCTCTACAACAACTCTGCTACTGTACCACCATGACAGAATTCGACCCGACAAGCCACCCCCACCGCCGGCGTATGTTCTCTTTATTTTTTTTCCAATAATTTCGCTAAATCGCACCCATCGCAGTTAATCCCCTCACGAACGAGTACATCCTCGTCTCCCCGCACCGCGCAAAACGGCCCTGGCTCGGCCAGACGGAAGCCCTCCAGGCCACGGATCTGCCAGAGTATGACCCTGCCTGCTATCTGTGCCCGGGGAACACCCGCTCAGGGGGGCAGATCAACGAAACGTTCGAGCACACCTTCACCTTTGAGAACGATTTCGCGGCCGTTCTGCCGCCCCCTGCGCCCATCGCGCCCATCGCACCCCACCCACTGCTCACGACCGAGCCCGTGCACGGCGGCTGCGATGTCCTCGTCTTCCACCCGCGGCACGACCTTACGCTTTCTCGGCTGGCGCTGCCCGACATCGAGCGCATCATTGAGGAATGGATCGCGATATACACCAAGCGCAGCCTGCAGGAGGGCATCAAGTATGTGCAAATCTTCGAGGTACATACGGTTTCGGGAACCCACCCGTGATGTTGCGGTCTGCTGATCAGTCGGCGTCACTGCAGAACAAGGGCGCGATGATGGGCTGCTCGAACCCGCACCCACATGGACAGGTGTGGTCGCTCTCGGCGATCCCGACGCTCCCCGCGACGGAGCTGGCGTCGCTCGAGCGGTATGCCGCGTCGACGGTGGCCGCGTCCGAGGCGCCCCAAGGCCCAAGAGGTTTTTTTTTTCAAATTGCCATGTCCGATGCTTACTGTATGATCAGGGAGGCCATGCATGCTCTGCGAATATGCACACGTCGAGATTGGATTCGCCGCAGATCAGGGGCGCGTGGTGGTCAAGAACGAGCACTGGGTGGCGGTTGTGCCGTGGTGGGCGACATGGCCGTATGAGATTCTCCGTGAGCTCGACCAGTCCTGCCGCCTTGCGAGGCTGATCCAGGTGGCAGTGTTGCCATACAAGCGGCACATTTCGGCGATTTCTGAGCTGGAGGCGGAGGAGAAGAGCGCCTTTGCTGACATTCTGTCGCAGATCACTATACGATTCGACAATCTGTTTTCGTGTCTCTTTGCGTACTCGATGGGTATCCATCAGCGCCCGACGTTGTCTGGGGACGACGTGGCCCATCTGCATCTGCATTTTACGCCACCGTTGCTGAGGAGCGCAAGTGTGCGCAAATTCCTGGTTGGGTGCGTGTCGGCGGCCCCGTGGTAGTTTCGACTGACTTTTTTATTTTTTTATTTTTATTTTTTCAGATTCGAGCTGATGGCAGAGCCGCAGAGGGACCTGACAGCGGAACAGGCTGCGGCGAGGCTGAGGGGGCTAGAGAGCAAGCATTTTTTGTCATAGAGTAGAGTGGTCGTAGGAAGAAATGTGACTGATGACTGACCGTGACCGTTCTTGGCTTCCTCTCGACCGCGATGCTCTTCCCCCGCACTGCCGCCTGCCTCGTTCTCTCCGCACTCGCCTCGTCCGTATCCTGTGCGTCCCATCGTCGCCCTCGGCGGCGTCGAGCTCATCGATTGTAGCATATTTTGTCGTCACTGGACCACAACTCAACGACCAGTGGGCAAATGGCGACACCCGTGCCGTCTCCTGGGTCAAGGGCTCCAACGACGGAGTCACCTCGTTCGACATTGAGATGTCTCAGCTCAGCACCGATGGTCTCACCCTGATCGCCAAGAACGGTGAGCAGCCGAGCAAACTCGGGCCAGCAGCCCGCTGAAACTCACTATTCTGCTCCCCAGTGCCTTCAGCCGACTCGTCGCAGACATCGATAAATATCCAGCTGCAAGACGTGCCCCCGGGCGACGACTACTATCTGCTGTTCCTCAACTCAACACACGGCGTCATGTACGGAACGTCCCCGCGCTTCACCGTCCTCGCTGCAGGCGGAACGTCCAACGGGACGACGACGACGAACCCCAAGGCAGCGACGGTCACCGTCAGCGGCGCTCCCAACCCGACGCAGACGTTCGCCATGACGTTCGCCATCACCAACAGTGCTTCGCGGCCAACTCTTCTTCTCCTTCGCGGCAGCGCACTTGTCGCTCTTGGTGCAGCGTGGACGCTTTTGTGGTAGCGAGCAGGTGCAGTGGTATGGACTCTAGACTCTCCACTTTATATCCCCCTCATTCACATTCGTTTGTGGCGACGCCGTGCTTTCCTCGTAATTATTTATTTCGGGCATGATCTAATCCATCGTACATTACGGGGCTCTACAAGTGAAGGGTACAGAATGATAATATGCTACATATATACATGTCGGTCTCCTATGCATACTGAAAGCTCCTTGTTAGCAAAACGAAAATGTTGCAACCAGCACAAGACTCACTCGGGTAAAGGTGCCCATGGTCATAAAGGTCTCTTTGCGGGCCGTGTCCTTGCCAGAGTACAGCGCACGCACAGCGTCGGTCATGCCTGCCTTGCGCTTCGCCTCTTCCATGGCGAGGGTGCTCCGTAGCGAGTTGCTCGCGGTCGCAATGCTCGCCGCGGCGACCTTTTTCACGGGCGGCTGGTCTGCGGTCGGGTCTGCGGCTGCCTTGCGCTTCTTGGACCTTTTGACCGGCTCGAGCAGGCGTTGCGCGGAGAGCAGGTCCCGGAGGCGCTCCTCCTCCTCGGGGCCGGGGTTGAGGGCCACGCAGTCGACGGCGTGCGAGTACTTGGTCGCGCACTGTGGGCAGGTGTCCTTCTCCTCGCGGCTAGCGTCTTGGGGGGAAGAGCGCACGGCGTTGAGTCCTGCGACGGCAAAGACGCAGCCGCACGGGCGGAGATAGACAAATGGCATCGCGCCGTTCATCTCCTTGAGGGTGAGCGGGCAGACGAACTGGGGCCGCTCCGAGGGCTCTGTTCCAAGGCTGAACGGGGGCAGGGTTGGGCGTGAGGGTCAGCGTTTTCACGTCCTGCAGCAAGTCAGTTATTTCGACAAGTCGACTCTACACATAAACGGACCTTGAGGGAGCGAATGTGGCCGCAGATATTGTCCCCGTCGCCGTAGGCATCGCGGTCGAGCAGAAACTCGATAATGGCGTCCTTGTTGTAAAGTTTTCCTAGTGCACAAGAGACAATCGGTTCCTGGAGTCGGACGCTTGGAGAGAGCACAGAAGCCCCAGCGCGCGCGGGTCTGGTTTGCCTTGTCAAGGGCCTCTGCCTTTGGCTTGTTGCGGACGAGATCTCGCCGGTCAGGTATCGAGCCTCCGTCGTTCCCCATTCGTTCTACAAGTGCGGAGAGAGAGAGAGAGAGTTGAGTGAGGGAGATGAAAGACCTGCCAGACGGTGGAGAGGAAGGTTTATTTATTTATCTATTTATTTATTTATGCACTTATCATCAATCACATTGACCGGGCATGTGATAACCGGGCTCGGGGTATATAACTAGCACAAGTCTTTTCTGCTCTCTTATTTCTCTTCCGCCATGTCCGCAAAGGCCGCCATCCTCGCCAAGCACGACGACGACGTTGTAATTGTCGCCGCAATCCGCTCTGCTCTCACAAAGGTCCGTGTCTCGCCCGGCATGGCTGTTCACCAGCTTATACATCGCTTTCCAGGGCAAAAAGGGTGGCTTCAAGGACACAAATCCAGAAGAGATCCTCTCCCATGTCCTCGCCCACGTCTACAAGTCCGTGAAGCTCGACCCCAAGCTCATCGAGGACATTGCAGTCGGCAACGTCCTTCCCGCAGCCGGCGGCGCGTCTGCAGCCCGCATGGCCGCCCTCCACGCTGGAATCCCCAATACCGCTTCTGTCAACACCGTGAACCGTCAGTGCTCCAGTGGTCTCACCGCCATCAGCCAGATTGCAAACGAGATCAAGACCGGCATGATCGACATTGGTATTGGCGCAGGCGTTGAGAGCATGACTAAAGGCTATGGCGCCGCCGCAATGCCCCCCGGCTACTCAGAGGCCGTCCTCTCCACACAGGAGGCCGCCGACTGTCTCATACCCATGGGCATCACCTCCGAAAACGTCGCGTCCGACTACCACATCTCCCGCGACGTCCAGGACGCGTTCGCCGCCCACTCGTTCCAAAAGGCCGCCAAGGCGCAGAAGGAGGGCCGCTTCAAGGCTGAGATCCTCCCCATCGAGGTGACGTGGATAGACCCCAAGACCGAGGAGGAGAAGAAGATTGTCGTCGACTTTGATGACGGCGTACGGGACGGCGTCACTAAGGAGAGTCTTGCCAAGCTCAAGCCTGCCTTCACCAAGGATGGTAGCACCCACGCCGGCAACGCGTCCCAGGTCAGTGACGGTGCTGCCGCTGTCCTGCTAGCCCGGAGGAGCGTTGCCAAGAAGCTTGGTCTCCCCATCATCGGCAAGTACGTCGCGGCTGCTACCATCGGTGTCCCCCCGAGAATCATGGGTGTCGGCCCTGCATACGCCATCCCCCGCGTATGTATTTTTAGTGTTTTTACTCTCAAAATCTAAATCATCGCTTGACTAGGTTCTTGCAAAGACGGGTCTCTCCCAAAACGACATTGACTTTTTCGAGATCAACGAAGCCTTTGCCTCGCAAGCCATTTTCTCCGTCGAGCACCTCAAGATCGACCCCAAAAAGGTCAACAAGCACGGCGGTGCCATTGCCATCGGCCACCCACTCGGTTGCAGTAAGTATCTGTTTTTTTTTTCCACCTCACCCACCCCGCTCACCGCATCCACAGCTGGCGCACGCCAGGTGGCGACTGGCCTCAACATTGCCAAGCAGTATAACGAGAAAATATTCGTCACTAGCATGTGCATCGGCAGCGGAATGGGCATGGCCTGCCGTCTTTGTTAACGAGCAGTAGGGGAAAGTAATTGTAGTGTATTTATTCGATACAATCCTCTAAGTTTAATGGAAGGGGCGGATGATCCATCATGTACAAAGAAGAGCTCAAGCTTAGTCACTCCGAATTTGGATTCCTACTTGAGCGCTTTGGGACTCTTGAGAGCTTGAGACTTGACGAGTCTTCACTGAACTTTCTTGAACTACTATTGAACTACATACAACAATGCAAAATGCTTGTCGTCCTCGCTTCCTCGCGTCAACGGTCGATTATTTCACGTCAAATCCATGAGCATTTGTACTATACTATTCCATGGCACATGCTTTGCAATGATCGGTCTGGAGTTCGATCCTCTATGTATCCAGGTTTTTTTTTGGTCTCCTGCACCTAGTCCAGGATGTGAGAGGATTGCATCCCTTTTGTGTTTTGCCTCCCATCATTTTTAGAGGTTGCATGCAATCCACTTTGAGAACGTTGGATGTACAGGAATGCAGAAAACAGAGTTGATCTACGGACGACCCTCGACCCTCTTGTCGTGATATTTGTGCCCATGATCTACCAGCCAATCCGGCTCGATTTCAGTGATAATACGTATTCTGGCCGAGAGTTAAGTGGAGATACTTCGCAGATTGGTCAGGCTTACTGTGTCTTTTTGGTTTCCTCCATTTCGTGGAACACCACCCAACCTGAACGAGGTTTCCGAGTGAAGAGCACCGAGGTCGGGTGCACATGCAGCGTCTACGGCGGGTCAGCTTCTTACAAGACGGGATGAATGATTTTGTCGTACCCGATTGCCTCTCACAGATCGATATGTTCCATCAGCCACCCATCTCGCCCCGTTGCGCCAATAGCCGCTGACGAGACATCGGCGCAGACGCTTCGCGTCCCCCTCACAGCTTTCGATGGGCAAATTGAAGCGTAGCATGTACTTTTTCAGCTGGGACCGAATTGAAACGGCACGCGACATGGCACGGAATGACAATGCATGCGATTTACACCAACCCGAAGAGCGGCCGTATCTCGTGAAAGCATTGTAAGCTGATGACCGGGTCAGCAAGTTAAGACCATGAACTATGAACCAATACGCGTGCCGTTTAGTAATGTGAGATGGTCCTATTTCACTCAGTGAATGAAAGCCGCAGAAGAGAAAAGTGACAATCACCCCTTCTTCGGCTGTGAATTTCCGGCGTTCAAGCTCAGCCAGAGCACCTTGTGCTCCGTCGGGAACCACAAACACATCCTATGTACTCGTCAATGATCCGCAAGGTAGAAGAAAACATCAAGACAGACCTGGACCGAGGTCATTGCAGCAATGGTCAAGATCTCCTCCCCACACTTCAACTCTTTGGAATTGAATAGCTGAACAGGCCTTAGCAAAAACAAAGAAGATGTCCAGCAACTCACCATTCGCGCTACCCCGACTTCTACGGGACACTCTGCAACCTGCTCTCCCACCACGGTCAGGCGACCGTCTTCTCCAATCATCCCTGCAGCTACGAGACCCTCCAGTGCTCTTAAAACACTTTCAGCCGGTGGAGCCGACACCCATTCGAATTTCATGAGATCATCGATCCCGAGAGACTTGAGTTGCAGGATTGGAGTCGTCATGTCCGTCCGAGTGATTTCGGGCGCAGTCGATAAAGGGAGAGCTTCAAATGCGGATATTGGGTAGAGGCGATAGCAGACGCCAGGAGAAGTCCGTCCAGCCCGCCCAGCGCGCTGCGTCGCCGACGCCACAGAGGTTGGAACCGTTGCTAGAGAGGCCAGGGCCGTCGTTGGATTATATACCCGGATCTAAACAAGATGAAAACGCGCGGGTAAATCGGAGAAAACTGCTCACTTTAACAAAACCACAGTCAACGACAAATTTGATTCCTTCGATGGTCACACTGGCCTAGGTGGAGAGTTGGAGGTCTTGAGAGTCACTTATCCAACGGCGCTCACCTCGGCGATATTTGTAGATACTATGACCTTGCGACTGCCGCGATCGGCAGGTTCGAACACTCGGAGCTGCTCGTCGGTCGACAAACCAGCATGGAGAGCGAGCGGGACCAGACGCATGGCAGTTCGAGGTAGGCTACACACAAATCAGAAAAGGGCAAAGCTAAACAACAATTAACCAACGTTGGAAGCAAGTCCGAGAATTCCTCGAGGCATCGTTCAATATCTTCCCGGCCAGTCAGAAACACCAATATGTCACCAGTGCCTTGCTACGAGGAAATTGATGCCAGACACCTAGATATTAACATATGCCCCACCTGTAAATTTATGTTCCAAGCGACTTCTGCCGCTTTCCTGACATAATCGGGAGCAGGCTCTTTTAAATAGGCCACCTCGACAGGATACATTCGGCCTTCTAGGCTGACGATAGTGGCCTCTTCAGGCGAGGTGGAGGCAGTGAAATAGTCGAGAAAGGCGGTAGCATCGAGAGTGGCCGAAGAGACAATCAATCGGAGAGTTGGTCGTTTCCGTCGGATTCTGCGACAGCGAAAGTGAGGCTCAAGCCAGTTGAACAATCTTCTGAACCTACTTCTTCAAAACGCCGAGCAGGAGGTCTGTGTAGACACTGCGTTCGTGGGCTTCATCAATCTTTCTCAAATCAGGGTTTCAAAACTGCGAAATGAATAAGCGCTCGTAACTCACCATAATGACGCTGTACCGACTCAGAAGAGGGTCGACCAGAGTTTCACGGAAAAGCATCCCGTCTGTCATGTACAATATCCGGGTTCTTTCCTTGTCGCTGACATCTTCAAACCGGATGGTATAGCCAACCTAGTAAGAAAACGGGATGAATAGTAGGCAAATACTTGTACATCACACACACCTCGTCCCCGAGTAGAGACCCGACTTCAGCGGCTACTCGGCCAGCAACGGAGGTGGCAGCCACGCGTCGAGGCTGAGTACAAGCAATGACGTTCCCATTGCCTGCCCAGCCAGATTCCATAAGATATTGTGGCAATTCTAAGTAAAAGAAACTGTCAGGCCTGGACGGCGACATTTCTACCGCAAAACGTTACGAGTGGTTTTGCCACAGCCAGTTTGGCCCACGACAATGGTCACACCATGTTTTTCGATGGCGTACAATAGTTTATCCCCTAAGGTCAGAATTCAAGGCCACGTCTCAGTGGAAAGGGCTGGAGTACGTGCGATGTTTGAAAATAGGAAGACGTTCACGCTGGCTCTGAATAGACAGAGAAGATATAGCAGATGGAACAGCGTAATCCTCTCCCTCGGTCTCTCGGTCGAGGCTGCTACCGGGGCCTGCGGTGCCAGGCTTCCAAAACTGCAACGCCATCGTGGTTGTTTGGTTCAGAGCAGTGCTTCCCGTTCGTGACTCGATTCGTTTTCGACGCTCAACGACAGATCTCGGATAAGGAAAAGGACAGTTATACAAAGGCAAAGGACGTTGTAAGCAGTTACAGCCACGCAAATATATTTTCGACCAGCAGTCCGAGTGACAACGTGATCGCGTTTCTTCTCTTACAATACCTTCCACTTTGGCCTCAGTTCCGTCCGGTGAATACACAAATTGGATTGCAAGGCTAGCCTGAACCTCGATATCCACCACGTCCCCCTCCACCAGCACCACGAGCAACCCAGCCGCCTCCCCCGCCCCGGCCACCAGAAAATCCGCCTCCCCCGCCCCGACCACCGGAAAATCCCCCCCTTCCTCCTCGGTCTCCAAATGAGCCCCGAGACCCGCCCCGCCCTCCCCCACGAGGGCCTCCTCTGGACTGAAACCCACCACGTCCACCACGGGGGGCACCTCGCCCAAAACCGCCGGGTGCTCCTCTGCCGCGCCCACGTTCTGTGATGAAATGAGTAAGATGAGCGATACAGGGCATGCATGCTTACTGGTGACGCCTAGTATTTCCTTCAATGATTAGTCCTTGTAGCAGGAATTTATTAGCCGGCGCACCTCCGGCCACTTTTGGTTTCGGCAGAAATCTGTCTATTGGCAGGAGCTTGTCTCCGCCGATGTAGACTTTATCGCCTTTTTTGAAGCTGCTCGCGACCATGCCGTCTCCCATTTTTATTGAAAAGTAAACTTCATTTATTGGCCCGAGGATTTCGTCGACTTTGCCAATGACGGACTTGTTCTGCAAGTAGATGGGAGCATTGAAGTAGGGGACTTTGTCGGGCATCAATGATGAGCAAAGCATCTCATCCTCCACGGCGTGAACAAAGGAGCCCATCTCTAGAGAAAGGCGTCAGAGAAGAGCGGTGGGTTTTTCTTTTTGTTAAAAATGGACCTAAAACTGTGTCTGGCGGTCCCATATCGCGTTGCTGGAAACCGCCACGGCCTCCCCCGCGGCCTATGGCATTGTCAGAAGGAAACGAAAGCCGACGACTGTGGCGTACCTCCGCCCCGGCCATATCCTCCTCGAGATCCTCCGCGGTTCATGTTGCAAGTTTGATGTTTGGCACTGTTACAATTGCAGACCAATACTTGCCCATTGCGGCTGCCATGAGTTTGCTCAACTCTCAACCTGCAGTCGAGAGCGCTTTCAAAACCAAAACTACTCCGGAATATCGTGGTTCAGACGTCGCCTTGCTCGGGTCTCGCTTGTGCAATTTACTCTCTGCCGGAAACGATTTTCGGCGGCTCTATGTCTCCGCAACTTCAAACCGGGGCGGCCATGCCGTATCGTTTTGGGCCGTCCCGGACGAACAGGCATGATTGTTCTCGTTAGTCTAGCAGAATACTTAAACTTTGCTTCAGACCGAAGAATTAGCTATTCCTGCCTCCTGGTTGACGATTTACCCGCGTGTTTTCTCCGTCAACCTAGTCACGCTCAAACTCCTACAACCTATACCTCTCACAGAAATTGTTGTAACAGCACTCTCACCGGAAGCTTATGAAGCTGGACCGGATGCACTGGATTCCTGGCTTTGTGAAGAGCAGCGTGTGTTGCGACAGGGAGATTCATGCACTTTCACCTCGAATTTATTGGTGAACGGGAGCGGTGTACACAGCAGTGTTCCCTTCCAATATCGTTTAGACATGCTGGAACCTGTCATGCAAGGATACGCCGTCAAGGGAGAAACCAAATTTATCCTGACCCTCGACATTGCCTCGCACGATGATATAGCAGAGTTGGACAGCGACACAGAAGGATTTGAAATCGACGAACAGTTCTTGGCCCCTGCGTCCCTTAATCCGCCGTCTCCGGCGACTGATACGACCGAGAATAAGCCCATCGCATTCGAATGCCGCGCAATGGCGGAATTCGAATACCAACCGCACGAAGACTATACCCTCCATTTGCGTACCACGGATATTGGTCGAGTGGGTGGATTCAACGGAGATTGGGTGAGTTTGTTGCCTCCGGGGGATGTATCTGGAGTAACCAATGTCTAGGTCATTGTTCACTCCTTTGGTTCAAATAATCGGAGACTCGTACGCGTAATCGCTAATGACTCCCTTGTACAGTCAAAGTGCGCCCCCTTTGTTCCCTATGGCTTGACCCTTACAAAATGTAGCGGCGTCGTTCAGGGCTCTCCTGTGCTTTTGCATAACATATGTGCAGCATCTCCTTCGCTCTCTGGAAGAACCCTATTTTTGCACTCTAGCCCCTTTGGCTCTGGTCAACCGGTGATTCCAACCGCAAAGGCAGTCACAATAGCCCGAGTCGCTTCTCCCATTTCTGTTGATCGCGCCTACCAAAATTCTTTTCTACGGTCGTTGAGAAATTATTTCGGTGCTTCGAAACGGCTGGTGAAGCACGGCGATTTGATCGCAATTAGTATCGACTCCGATAGCGCGACTCTGGAGGAACCAGATGATTCGCAGATACAAGATGCAGACCAGCAGTAAGCCAGAGCACACCGCGAGGGTCTGTTCCTACCTTGATATCTGTTCTTGCCAGATCTATGCTCCCGCAAAGAACTGACCAAGTCGTGTTTTTCTTGATTACCAATATCGAGCACGATGTCATGCCCCGCACTGAGCAAATATCGAAGCGCGATGTGTATCTCGATTCGACTATGGGCGAACTGGGTTGCTGGATCGACCCAGGGGTGACTCGTATCATTCAGACTGGCGTCGAACATTGCCGTATCCCCGATGTGGGGACCTACTTTCACCCAGGCAAGTCGTTTCACTAAACAAAAACCTCGACTCATTTCTGTCTTTTAGACCGAAACAGCCCAAAAGCTTTGTTCGCCATCTTGGCTGGATTTACTACTTCCAGTCTCCTCCGGCCCTCTGGCCCATATGGGCGGCTGCTTGCGCTCTGCTCAGCAACATTACTCCGAGACGCAGTCGATTATCATCTGCATCTATCTGTGCTTTTGAAAGGCTCGCGGGGCACGGGCAAGTTTACTACAGCATGCTGGGTTGCCCAACGTATGGGAATGCATATGCTCGAGGTCTCTCTCCTCTGTCGTTAAGGCACCTTGTCGTTAATTCTCCTTTCAAGATCAACTGTTACGATCTCGTAGGTGAAAATGACACCAAAACAGAAGGCACTCTGCGGGCCCGCTTCGAAAAGCTCGAAGAGTGCTCGCCCTGCATTCTCCTCCTTCGTCACATCGATGCCCTCGCCCAAACCACTCAGGCCCTTGGAACGGGTAAAGGTGGGCTCCCAACGCCATTTTCTGTTTCTTTACCTGAAACCTCGCAGAATCGATTTTGACCGCCATCCTCCGAGAATGTATCGAGAACGTGCAGAACAGCTGGAGAATTTCAGGACATCCAGTCATGGTATTTGCAACGACTGCTGAAGCCGAGAGAGTTCCCATGGGAATTCTGTCCTGCTTCAAGCACGAAATTGCATTTGAGGTGACGTCGCCGAAACGGAGGGTTGCCAAGCACTCATAAAATGCGCAGGCCCCAAACGAAGCTGAGCGTCACGAAATCCTGCGTTCGTTGGTCGCAGGGACAACCCTAGCTCCCGACGTATCGCTCCCGAAACTTGCCACGGAGACAGCAGCGCTCGTGGCCGGTGATATTGCGAGCCTGGTGCAACGTGCGGAATCGATATCCATCGGACGGGCCAGCCGGATATCGTACGACCCACCTTCAATTGCCGTCGCCGGTCTTGATCTGTGCTTATAGAAAAAGAGGCGAAGCGGACGTCATGAACGTCGGGGTCGCTCTCACAGCTGCCGATTTCGAGACTGCACTGGAAAAGGCTAGGGTGGCGTATTCAGAAAGCATTGGGGCCCCCAAGATCCCGAACGTGTCTTGGGACGATGTTGGCGGACTGGCTTCCGTGAAATCAGACATTCTGGACACGATACAGCTGCCTCTGGAACATCCCGAGCTGTTTGCCGACGGACTCAAGAAACGATCCGGTTCGTGAGTGGACTGTTTGTATCGACTTGTGCTGATCTTTTGCAGGCATTCTGCTGTACGGTCCGCCTGGCACGGGCAAGACGTTGCTCGCCAAGGCAGTAGCGACTTCGTGCGCGCTGAATTTCTTCTCCGTCAAGGGCCCGGAGCTGCTGAACATGTACATTGGCGAGTCTGAAGCGAACGTCCGACGTGTCTTTCAACGTGCGCGGGACGCAAAGCCCTGCGTGATTTTCTTCGATGAGCTAGACTCGGTTGCGCCCAAGCGCGGCAACCACGGGGACTCCGGCGGTGTCATGGATCGCATTGTCAGCCAGCTGCTGGCTGAGCTGGACGGAATGGCTGGCGGCAGTGGGGCCGACGTGTTTGTTATTGGCGCCACCAATCGCCCGGATCTGCTCGACCCCGCGCTTCTCCGCCCCGGAAGGTCCGTCGCTCTCGCCCCATTCGTTCACCGCAATAGAATTCAAGGTAACTCGACAGGTTCGACCGCATGTTGTATCTGGGCGTGAGCGACACGCACGCCGCGCAGCTCAACATCCTGCAAGCGTTGACGCGCAAGTTCCGGCTCGACCCCGGCCTCGACCTCGCGCGGCTGGCAGAACAATGCCCGTTCAACTACACGGGCGCCGACTTTTACGCGCTGTGCTCGGACGCGATGCTTAACGCCATGTCGCGCAAGGCGGAGGCGCTGGAGACGAAGCTCGCGTTGCTCAACAGCCGGCCCAGTCTCGACAAGCACCCGCGCCCGCTGACCGCGCAGTATTATCTTGCCGAGCTCGCGTCGCCCGAGGACATTGAGGTGCTCGTGTCGCATGCGGACTTTGAGCACGCACTAAGAAGTCTTGTGCCGAGCGTCAGCCAGTCAGAGATGGACCACTATGCACACATCCAGCAACGGTTTTCGCGCCCACCGGATGACAATGTATAGAGCGAGATTGAAATGTTATTACTGCGGGACCTGGAAAGTCGAGGACTGAAAAATAAAAGTAGATAATGCGAAGATTACATTCCATGTACACTACATTAAGCCGAACCTCTAGAACCATCTACTGGGCGTGATGCCAATGCGGTTGAACACATCCTTGAGGCCCGTCGTCACGAACACCCCCAGCGCGTTGGAAGACTGCAGCTTGACGGGGCTGCCGCGGAGTTCCTCGCTAAAAATGGAAATGAGTATCATCCCTGAGGACGAACGAGGGTCGAGACGACGCACCGGTACCGGATCTTGCCGTCGATGACAAGTTCTATGCGAAGCGTCGGCCGGGTGAGGTCGCGCGTGTCTATCTCAAAGGCCGACCTGCGTGATGGCGTTTAGTGGTTAGCAGTGGGCGCACAACAGCAACCCGTACCATTTGACATTTCCGCGAGCAATATACTGGACGACGCGTTCCTTGGGCACCTCCTCCGTCGTGTTGACGGACACGGGCCCCTCCCCTGTCAGGACCGTGACGAGGTCGCTGCGCGTCTGCGGGACGGTCTCAACGCTTGCCATATTCAGCGTGCGGACGAAGGGGATGTCGAACATGCTCAACGGGCTCGTCGAGTACTCGCGCACGGTGTGGCCGCCGGGGGCGTCGGGCGGCGCGTTGAACTCGATCGAGGCAAACTCGTGCCGGTCGCCCGAGAGGATGACGACGTTGGGGACCGAGTGCAGGGCGGTGAGGAGCGCGGCCTTTTCGGCGGGGAAGGCGGCCCACGAGTCGAGCTGGGCGTCGTGCCCCCAGAGCGAGGTGAAGGGGACGGAGGAGACGATGAACTTGAAGGAGGCGGTGCCGTTGGCCTGCGGGGGAGTTGAAGGATCAAGTGAAGGGTGGTAAAACAAAGACGTACGTGCGCCAGCCAGCTGTGCAGCGCTGCAAGCTGCGTCTCGCCGAGCATCGTTGCCGCGGGCCCGTCCTCGGTTGCCGGCGTGCGGTAGCGGCGCGTGTCGAGGACAAAGAAGGCGGCATCGCTGTAGCGGAAGCTGTAGTAATGGCGGTCGGCGACCGAGTCGTAGTTAGCGTCCGCGTTGTAGATTTTGAAAGCATCGGAGGCACTAGGGAACGGCGGGGTCGAGTCGTTCGCCAGGCCGGCAAAGTTGTTTTTTATTTCGTGGTCGTCGTACGTGTGGAAGATCGCTGAATGGTATGCTTGAGGTATAGACACGAGGAAAATACAAAGAACTGACGGAGGCGCTCGTAGACCTTTTTGAAGGATTTGCTCTGGTAGTTGCGGCGGTAGAGACGGCGGTACGCTTCTTTGTCGTCGCCGATGTAGGCGGGGACGTCACTGCTAGGAGCGAATCGATCAGGGGATGTTGTAGATAGAGAGAAGAATGGGGAACGGACTAGATAAAGTCTCCGAGGAATAGGAGGAACTCGGCGGGCGGGGCAGGGTCCTCGGGTTCAGTCTCGGGGAAGAGATAGCGGGCGAGGAGGTCAAAGCCCTTGATCGTGCGACCGTGGAAGGGGACGTAGGGGAAGTTTGGGGTGATGCAGGAGGAGGCGACGAAGCGGAAGTGGGAGCCGGTGGAGAGTACGGGCGTCGGGGAAGGTGTGGAACGCAAAGGGGCCGGAGGTGATCGACCTGTTTGCGTCCGCAAGGGCGTCTAGGATAAAATAAAATAGACGTTCCGGAGAGCAAAAGGGCGCGCACACTCATAAGAAGTGTTGGGCCAGAGTCCGGCGAGCTTGACGGTGTGGACCCAGTCTGCATCTGGGGTAAAGGCGAGTGCGGGGCCATTTCTCCACGAGTTTTGAGGCTCTGACAGTTTAAGCTCTCGGAAAAGTAGGTGCGCGGTCGCGTTGGGCTCGGGAAAGCGGACGGAAATTTTTACGCTGTCAGACGAGACTGCGCCGACGCGGGAGAAGGAGAGGTCTGCCGCGGTGTCGAGAAAGGGGGTGGCGATAAACTCGAGGGCCATGAGCACAAGGAGAGCATTAATTGCGGCATTGGCTCTGCGCAACCTGGGGGAGGCGGTGGGGAGAGACAACAGGATTGTGCGCCACGGGTCTTGGATGCTGGGTTGTGTACTGGATTTTGGAGGGGCGAAATAGGCAGTTGTGAGGTAAGGAATATAGAGTGCTGGGAGAGCAAGCTTGGCAATTGGGGAGGGTATTACCCGGAGGAAAATGAAGGCGACGAGGCGGAAGAGGGTAGACAGGGTTGCCTGCAGCACATCGACTAGGTCCATTGCAAGGAGTGCAGCTCTGTTGTACTTTGTTGGGCCCCAAGCACAAAATGTGGAAATACAACGACAGATTACGATAATGTAAAATCAGACCAGGATTCAGGGAAATTCAATAGGTGAATCCAAGAGTCAAAGAACATTGAAACATGGTAGAAATACAAAGGTACTCGCATGAAATTTTGGCAGCAACTACAGCCCAGCCGATTGCAAACAAAGCACAACACCACTCTCACTCGATTCTCGAATCCTACACCCAGTTCTATACCTCAGAGTCCATTTTTGCTTCTGTGGGGATGTCTAGTGAATACCCTAGTCTGTTCCGTATGTGTTTCTCATCCTCTTTGCTCCGAAAACCTTTGACGTTGCCGCATAGGCTCGGAGCAGATGAGCCTGGTGCAGTTGTTCGTGCCCACCGAGGTTGCACACGACACTGTAGCAGAGCTCGGAGAGCTTGGAAATGTTCAATTTAAAGACGCAAGTAGCCAACTTGAAGCGTAGAATGCACCTCATCGTTTGCGTAGTTAAACCCCAGCATCAATCCTTTCCAGCGCTCATTTGTCGGCGAGATACGCCGCATCGACGAAATGGCTCGTCGCGTCCGTTTCTTTGCGACGCAAATCGAGAAGGAAAAGGATGTCATTCCGATTCGCCCCCTGTACGATTCCGCACCGTTGATAACCGTGGGCCCGCGCGCTGCGCAGACCATCGACGAGCTGGACGTCACCCTGGCGGAGCACGAGTCACGTCTTATCCGGATGAACGAAAGCTACCAGACTCTCAGTGAGCGTACCAAAGAGCTCGTGGAAGCCCGCCACGTTTTGCGCGAGACTGCAGTCTTTTTCGACAAGGTCGGTTTTGTGTGAATTATATGACAGCTGCTCACGCCACGCAGGCGCAGGTCCAACACTCTGATATTCGTTCCTCGTTTGATGACAGCTCGGCGCCGCTGCTCCAGCACGACGACCGCGAGAACCAGTTTTCCACCTCTGGTATCCAGTTCGACCTCGAGTTCGTCGCGGGCACTATTGACCGCGCCCGCGTGCCAACATTTGAGCGTGTGCTCTGGCGCGTTCTGCGCGGCAATCTATACATGAACCACACGGATATCGCCGAGCCGTTCGTCGACCCGCTCACGGGGTCCGAGACGCGCAAGAACGTGTTCATCATCTTCGCGCACGGCGACGCACTCCTCGCGAAGATCCGCAAGGTCGCCGAGTCGATGGGTGCGACCCTCTACCCCATCGACGCCAACGCGGACAAGCGCGCAGACTCGCTCCGCGAGGTCACGGTCCGCCTCGAGGATCTGCAGACTGTGCTATACAACACCGGCTCGAACCGGCGCAGCGAGCTCGTCAAGGTCGGCGAGAGCTTGCGCAGCTGGCAGGACGTGGTGCGGAAGGAGAAGATGATATACGAGGCGCTGAACTTCTTCAACTACGATGTCAGGCGGAAGACGCTTATCGCAGAGGGATGGGTGCCCACGAGGGATATCACGGAGATCCAGCTGACTCTGAGGAGGGCTACGGTACGGCTTTCTTTTCACGCCAGGTACCTAAACTAACCCCTGCAACAGGAGCACTCTGGGACGAGCATCCCCCCTATTCTGCACGAGCTCCACACGACCAAGACCCCGCCGACATACAACCGTACCAACAAATTTACGGAAGGATTCCAAACGATCATGGACAGCTATGGGATTGCGACCTACCAAGAGGTCAACCCTGGGCTGTTCGCAATCATCACCTTCCCTTTCTTGTTCGCAGTCATGTTTGGAGACATTGGACATGGGTTCATCATCTTTTGCGCGGCACTATACATGATTCTGGTTGAGAAAAAGTGGGCCAAAGCTGATCTTGGCGAGGTATGTATGTTTCTTGTTCATGGTCGTGTCCTTGCTCAAGCTTTCCGCAACGCAGATAGTCGGACAATTTTTCTAGTATGTCCTCCCTGGAATTTACCTGACCTTTTCTCACCCAGCTCAGCGGTCGTTACATCATCCTCCTGATGGGCTTGTTCTCGATGTACACCGGCCTCATCTACAATGATATTTTCTCCAAGTCGCTCCACCTCTGGCATTCTGGGTGGGACTTCCCGCCTATGGGGAACAAAACTCGCATCACGGCTACAGCGAACGGACACACGTACCCCTTTGGTCTCGACCCCGGCTGGCATGGCGCTGACAACGGGCTCGTCTTCACCAACTCGTACAAGATGAAGATGTCCGTAGTCCTCGGTGTCATCCATGTATGCCTCTGCTTCTCCATCCCGGTCTTCGCTGACCGTACCTAGATGACGTTCGCGCTGTGCCTACAAGTTCCGAACCACCTGCGCTTCAAGCGCCCGATCGACATCTACGCCAACTTCATCCCGCAAATGATCTTCCTGCAGTCGATCTTCGGGTATCTCGTTGTGTGCATCCTGTATAAATGGAGTATCGATTGGAGCAAGTCGACGACGGCGCCGCCATCGCTGCTGAACATGCTCATCTCGATGTTCCTGACACCAGGAACGGTCGACCCCGCCACGCAACTGTACGCGGGGCAAGGTGCGGTCCAGACTGTTCTGCTACTGGCGGCGGCGGTCTGCGTGCCAGTGTTGCTTGTGGGGAAGCCGTACTATGTGTGGCGGGAGATGAAGCGCCACGAAGACGCGGGGTACGTAGGACTTGGGCACAGTGGGGGCGAAGACGATGCGCTCCTCGGTGAGGAGGAAGGCGGGGCGAATGGGAACGGACATAACGGCGGCGCAATGGTCGAGGACGCGGACGACGAGGAGCACGTAAATACTTATTTTCTCTCCTCACGCCATAATGCTGACCACCGACCGCAGGAGCAGCACGACTTTAGCGAGGTCATAATCCACCAGGTGATCCACACGATCGAGTTCTGCCTCGGCTGCATCTCGCACACCGCGTCGTACCTACGACTCTGGGCGCTCTCACTCGCGCATGCGCAGTTGAGCGAGGTACTCTGGGAGATGACCCTCGATAACTTCCTACACCCGACCTCGGTGTTTGGATGGATTGAGCTGCTACTCGCAGCATCGCTATGGTTTGGGCTGACGGTTGGGATTTTGTGTTTGATGGAGGTGAGCGCTCCGCCGTCTGGTGGTTCATTCGCTAATTGTGCGCAGGGTCTGTCGGCGTTCCTGCATGCGCTGCGGCTGCACTGGGTCGAGGCAAACAGCAAGCATTATGAAGGGGACTGGATATGTACGTGGTTTTCTTTCTTTGATAGTTTTACTGACGGTTACGCAGGCATTTGCGCCCTTGAGTTTCGCGGAGAATTAGCTTGTGCTAGTTATTATTAATTTGAGTTCATTTTTCACAGAATGTGAAACGCTGGAGATGAGTTCTATGTCGACCTACCATACAAGAGCAATAATTCATAGTGTTGGAGCTGGGAAATGGAATCAAAGGGGTGTTCAGCATGCAGTCATGTCCTAGAGTCTGTGGCCCAACTTTTTGTGGGCAACATCAACGCAGCATTAAGAGGAATCCAGATTAGAGTAAGTAACGAGAAAATCCTGCTACTACACGATGAGAGTATTTGTAGGTAACCTAAATATGACCTGTGAATCAATCACCGTCCGATACCCATTTTTAACAAGGCGCCAACGACATCTACCCCATCCCATCGAGAGGCCACTCCGCTGTCGGCAGAGTTCTTCCGCCGTTGAATATAGTATAGCGTATTCCTGAAATGCCGTGTAATCATTTCAGGGGTTTGAACGCCTTCGATGAGACCCGGTGGCGCGCGTTGGGAAGGATGCATGTCGGGAGACGAGATATTGTCGATACTCGAGGTTATGAGCTCAACGAGGCTGTTGACAAACTTGGGTGCAACCTGAAGGTAGTTGTAGACAGACAAACTGGCATGTTATGGATTCACGTACCGCTGGTGCACCGCGGTCAAGGTAATACAGGTAGTGGTCCAGGGTATCACAGTACAGCTGTACTGTGACGATCTCCTCGATTGCAGAGCCAGCGGTCCGTAGCGACTTTTGCAGACACTCGAGAACGCGTCTACTATCTTGATGAGGGTACTACGGCAAGCAGCCATTAGAATATTGGATTGGCGAAGTAACAAAAAACGTACCGCTTTGACGCTGCCCTCCGGTTGGTCCTCCTTTACAGCAGGCTTCTCTGTTTCCTTGGTTTCCGCATCACCAGCCTCCCTCTCAGCAGATGGCGGCTTCTCCTGCCACCAGAGATGGCTTGCTAGTCCCACTGCCGTGGATTGGTGGCTCTTCTTCAATAGTTTTGAGCCGTGTAAAGCTGCTTTGGTGATGAGGGTGTCGTAGTTGTCTACTCCAAAGACCTTGGCACCCTCCAATGTGCCGATCACCAGTGTAATTGCTTGCAGCTGTGCCCGGGATTCGGAAATGTTGTCTTCGTAGACGCTGAAAGCTTGCACGTAGAGATCATACGTGAGGTCCTCAAAGCCACATTCATCCGAGATTTGAGCCGCAAGAAGGAATAGACGTAGTGCGATTGTCGGAGCATCCACTTGTGAGACCAGGATAAAGGTTAATTGCCGGCAAAATTTGAGGATTGTAGAGACTTTGGTTTGCCAATCGGGTTCCTGCGTGGGTGAGTTCATCGCGAAGGTGAGGCGCCCAAAAAACTTACGAGATGTTCCCGGTTTTTGTACCGCCTGCACAACTTGATGGAAGAGGTAATCAGTGCGGGCAATGTGAACCGCATCCGCTCCCCGCCAGCATCAAAGTGCCTCCGCGCTATTTGCAGAAGCTGCAAACGAACAGTCAGGACGAGGCCAAGCAGGAAATGAATGGAATCAACCTCGAATTGGACGTCGAGAGAATCCGCTCGGAATAAGTGCACCATACGCGCGACCCAACCCTGCTCCTCTGCCATCTCTTCCCGCTCGACCGAATAAGGCCCGTGCCGCCGCATATCCTTCATGCTGCCTTGTGTGCCATTAATCGCAGCCGCACCAGCTGCCGCGTCCGACTGATCCTTGATGAGTACATGGCAGAGCTCCAGCACCCCGTCGACGTCCTCGGGAGTCTCGACGATGGTTTCGTTCTTCAGGACAGAAGATATGATCGAGTGCGCAATGGAGCGTCGGGTGGAGAAGAGCTGCTTTGTTAGGAGGGGGGCATAGTTGGGGATTGCGAGGAGTGTGAGCACAGATTGATAAGAGTTGATGGGCGCGACGAGTAGGGCAGCGAGGTTCGAGGTCGTTTGTTGAGCATGTAGATCCGGGCTGCGGGAGACTCAATGTCGATGCAGAAAAACTCGGGCTGGAACACACACCTTTCAGAGTACTCTTTGATTTTTTCTGCAGCAAACGCCAGCACCTGGTCTACGTATTCTAAACGGTCGGGGTAACAGCTTAGGGAGAGGTTTGTGAGCGAAACGAAGAGGGCGGTGATGTCCTGTATCGAAAGGTCTGGACGAGCCTGAGATACGGATGTGTTACTTCACGGAGAAGAAGAATAAACAGTTAGGGATCGCACCTTGATGAGCTCGACGACTTGCTGCCAGAACACCTCGAAAAGCTGAACGTCTTCGGGCACTCCGCGGAACTTGCGCACGGTAGATGCAGAGGCTATAGGCTTCTCGGAATCCACCGGGCCATCGGCGGGCACAGCAACGCCGTCTACCCCATTCACCGGCGGTGCTGGCTCCGAAGTGCGAGGCGTCGGCGGCGACCCCCAGGCATTCGGCTCGGAGGCTACGCCGTTGACGCCGCTCTCCCGCGCTCTGTCCCTTTGGAGTTTGACTCTTTCCGCGAGTCGCCTCGCCGCAGCCTCCTCTTGCTTCTTGGTTTCCTCGGGGTCCTCGTTCTCCGCCTCGCGGGCCGCGTACGCCGCCAGACGGTCAATCAGGGCGATTACGATCTGCTTTATATTGACCTTGGGATGCAATTGCGCGGTCGCAGAGAGGAAGGGGCCGAGGGAATGAAGGTGGAATTCGTCCGTGAATACCTGCAAGTTGTTTTGAATGTCAGCGCGAAACGCAGATGAATGAATTTTGTGTACCTGAATGACCACTTCCATCAAGTATTCCTGCGCAATGACGTCCTTGCAATTGACGACCTGCTCCAAAATACTTGGGAGAATCGTGCGTTGGTACATGTCGAGATCCACACCGTCAAGTTGAGAGAGGCGGACGAGGTTTGTTCCGACCAAGATGCGCAGTTCGCGACGCTCCATTTCCCGTTTCTCGCGGTCTCTCGAGTGACCCTGGTGCTGGAGACGCACCCAGAGTTTGTTCATTTCGATGAAATTGGTGAGGACGAAAGAAATCGAGTCTTGCAGATTTCCGGCGGGACTTTGAAAAAAAAGGACGGTAAGCACCGTAAATGCAGTAGGCCATGTTGTGCACGCACCCAGTGTCCTCGCCGACTGGCAGGTGGTCCCTAGTTTGCCCGCTCAAATAATGACGAAGGAAAAGGCCGCGGATGGGGTGGAGGACACCGCGCGACATTTCCATCATGTCCTTCATGATCTCCTTTACGGGGGCGTCTGGGACGGACATGTAGACCGCACCGACAGTTATCATGAGATAAAGTCGAGGGATTATGTTGCCTGCGTACTGGACCAGCTCGTAGAGGTCTGCGAGATGGTGACGCGACTGGGTGTGGGCATCGTACAGATAGTTGGACAAGTGGCGCAAAGCATCGAAAACGGCCATGTCTGTCGGACGCGAGGTGAGACGGACGAACAGAGTCTCCTTCGGCACAACTTACAGAGTTCGTAGTATTGCTTCGGAGAAAGCGAGGAGGTGCGGAGCTCTGCGAGCATGAGACTTGCGCTCTTGAGTGCGTCCATGAGCTGGTCCAGTTCCTGGGACGGCAGTGTCAAAAGACGTGTACGAATATACTGAGAGCTGGGTCGCATACGAGGTGTCTCTTCATCTGCTGAACCTGTATTTTGACGGTGTTGAGGGCATCGACGAGGAGCTTTCCCTCTTCCATGACCGGGAGCGCCATGGTGAGGAGGACTGCGCTAGACTGCTGACTGCGTATAGCAGAGTCTAACTTTGTTGACACTGTTTGGCACCACGCTGTCTCCTTGCGCGTCCATGTCTGTCCTCTTCGAGACCTCTGTCGGCGACCTTGTCATCGACCTCGATGTCGAGGCCTGCCCAAAGACCTGCGAAAACTTTCTCAAGCTCTGCAAAGTCTACTATTACAATTTGAACGCCTTTTTCAATGGTATCGTTGTATATATTCCCAGTATTCTCCATCTCATTGTTTTCCAGTATCCAAGGACTTTCTAGCCCAGGCGGGAGACCCCTCGGCCACTGGGACGGGCGGGGAGTCGATATGGTCCCTGCTCGACCCCCAATCCTTTGAAGCGCGATATTTTTCCCCCGAAATCCGCCCCAAACTAAAGCACACATTCAAAGGCACAGTCTCCATGGCCGTCGCGCCGGCGCTAGAAGGGCATTCCAAGGGCGGCTGTGGCAGCCAGTTCTTCGTCACCCTGGCAGACAACATCGATTATCTGGACGGAAAGCACGCCGTGTTCGGGCATGTCGTCGAGGGCCTTGACACCCTCGACAAGCTGAACGACGTGTTTACAGACAAGGACGGCAGACCGTTCAAGGATGTACGCATCCGGCACGTTGTTATACTTGGTAACTCCCAAAGAACCCCGGTTTGGCGTACCAATTGACGCTTCTCTAGACGACCCCTTCCCCGATCCTCCCGCGCTGGCCAAGATCCAACCTCCCTCTTCCCCCACGCGACCCCCGGACAACTCGACTCGGATTGCAGAAGACGAGGACCCGTTGGCGACGCTCCCGGAGGAAGAAGAGGAGCGGATCCGCCGCGAAAAGGCGGCTGCCGCATCCGCGCTCACGCTCGAGATGGTCGGCGACCTGCCGTTCGCCAACGTCCGCCCGCCGGAGAACGTCCTGTTTGTGTGCAAGCTCAACCCCGTCACGCGCGACGAGGACCTGGAACTGATATTCTCGCGCTTTGGGACAATCATGAGCTGCCAAGTCATCCGCGACAAGCGCACTGGAGACTCGCTGCAATACGCCTTTATCGAATTCGACCGCAGGGAGGACGCCGAACAAGCGTATTTCAAGATGCAGAATGTGCTCGTCGACGACCGACGGATCTGGGTCGACTTGTACCTGCATTTTACCTCTGCTGTATCGCTCGCCCCTGATCACACGTTTATTCTAGCTCGCAATCCGTCGCACGAATGAACGATTCGTGGTCCAACGACGTGAAGCGCGGGCCGCGCCTGGGTGGGAAAGCGCCCGGAAGTGGTGGGTTTGCGGGGCGTGATGATCTCGAGCAGACGAGGCGGTACCGGAAAGAGGGCGATGGACGTGCGAGCGGCAGCGGGGGCTACGGGATGGTCTTTGACGTGCCCGACTCTGGGCGGCGGCGCAAACGCAGCCGGAGCCACGAACGGACGCGGGACCAGCGTCCGCGCCGGTCGCGTTCGCCTGCGCGGGAGCCGCGGCGGAAGAGCCGCAGCAGAGACAGGGACAGACGGCGGTGAAGGACGTGTAACTTTTTTTTTGCATTATTGACAACGATGTAACTAAACCTCAATGATCCTCCTTCTTCAACCCGCTGAGGTCTTTTGTCGTTCTATAAACATGGTGAGTGAGTGAGGAGGCTAAGCGGAGGACAGGACGCACTCTGGAGTGAACCCCAACACGTCTATCGCGTCTATTCTGGTCTCGTCCCCGCCCCCTTGGTTTGAAGCGACAAAAATCTAGTAGTGAGAGAGTCAGCGCGTTCATAAAGCAAAACGCGCGCACAACGTGCATGGAGACTGGTGACCGCCTGGAGTTTGGAAAACTTGACGACCTTGATGCGGCGGCCCTGCTGGAGGTTGATGCGGTGGCCCTGCTGGAGCTCCTTCTTGGTGTCCTCGCCGTCGTCAATGTCGAGCTCCG
This sequence comes from Mycena galericulata, assembly GCA_029289565.1. Taxonomy (NCBI): domain Eukaryota; kingdom Fungi; phylum Basidiomycota; class Agaricomycetes; order Agaricales; family Mycenaceae; genus Mycena; species Mycena galericulata. The sequence continues at coordinate 654,547 of JARKIA010000050.1, forward strand.
CGACGGGGTCGTCGTCGACGTGCTCAAAGCCGATCGACGGGTGGTTGACGAACAGCTTGAGGAGCTTGGGCGCCTGGTCGAACACGGAGGCCTTGATGACGATGGAGGTTACTTTGACGGCTTGGTTGAACTGGGGAGACTCGTTGAGCGCGCAATTCAAGCTGGTAGGGTGCGAGTACGTGCGGCGATGGTGAGCAGCAACTCTGCGTCGACGTCGCTCAGCAGATAGTTGGAGGAGGTGTTGATTTTCTTGTCCGAGACGATGGAGGCGAGGGTGTGCTCGTCTTGAGGGTCGTCAGATGGACTCGTCAGAGTAAGGACATTGCTCGCCAGATTCATCGAGACACTGGAGCTGGGAGAGATCGAGCAAGCTGAGCAAGGACACCTGGAGCCCCAGTCAGTCAAGTCCAAAGGAACGCATTCAATCCCACTTCGTCCTTTGCAGCAGCCATCGAGGTGGTGGTACAGAGCAAGAGCAAACACGCGTATATACACGCGCGTATGTACATACATCCTCAACATATTATACACTCGCTCGCCTCTTGCCGTGTCGGCCGCGCCCCCGCCGCCGTCCGCTTGTTCCCCATTCGCTTCATCTCCGTCAGCCGGTTCATCGCCCGCTTGTTCCCTTGTGCTGTAGGCGGTTTGTTGAAAAACATAAAAGAAAGAGAGAAAAAAACCACCCACCCGCCGCACGCATGTACCACCGCTTCGCAAACTCAATGTCCTGCTTTATCCCAATCCCGACCTCGGCATAATAGCCGACCGCATACTCTGCCTTGCTGAGCCCTTTGTTCGCCGCGCGACGCGCCCACAGATACGCCTCCGAGTCGCTCTGCTTGAGCACGTTCTCGCTGCCGGTGAGATACCACCCACTCAGCGCGAGCTCCGCCTCCGAGTCGCCCTGTTCGGCGGCCTTGGTGTACCACGCAATCGAACGCCGCGGGTCCATCGGGCACGTCAGCGCGCCGTACTCGTAGCACTGCCCGAGCTTGAACTGCGACTGCGTGTACCCAAGGTGCGCCGCACGTGTGAAGAGGTTCTTGGACGCGAGCGGGTCCTGCGGGACGTGCTCGCCGACCTCGTGCAGCAGCCCCAGCTCGTGCAGCGCGTGCGGATTCTCCTCGTCGGCCTGCTCGGCGGCGCGCCGTAGCCAGTTGATCGCTTCGCGCGGGTTTTTTTGCTCCCCGAGCGAGCCATGCAACAGGATCATGCCGAGCTTGTACATGGCAGGCGTGTCGCCGAGCGACGCGGCCTTGCGGTAAAAGGAGGCGGCGCGCGAGGGCTCGCGGCGCGTGCCGGCGCCAATCTCGTTGCAGACGGCGACGCGGTACGAGCCCGCGGCGTGGTTCTGCTTGGCCGCCTGGAGGTAGAGATGGTACGCGCGCTCGTGGTCGACCTGCAATCCGAGCGCGCCCGTTCCGTAGCAGTTGGCGAGGTAGAACTGGGCCTCGTCGTACGCCTCGCCCTGGGTCGCGAGGCGCCGGATGACCTTTAGGGCCTCCTGTATGAGCAGGTCGCTGTATTTTTTGGCCGACCGCTGGTCCTTGGCGTTGCCGCGGATGTTTTTGGCGGCGTCGATGAGGTATTTGGCGTAGAGAAAATGGGACTCGGGGTCGGGGTCGGCCTTGATGCGCTGGCGGTACTGGTCGATGTACTCTTTGGTATATGGGGGTGCGCTGAGATCGACGGCCTTGCTCTTGACAGAGGAGGGGGCGGCAGTAAAGGTAGTACCGGCGCGGTTGAGTGGGGGGCGGAGCTCGAGCTCGGAGGACTCGGCGCTGGTGTAAGGGAGGTGAGAAGAGTTTCCAGAGTGAGTAGAGGCGGGGTACGGGGCGGAGCGGGACGAGGACAGAGAGGTCTGGCTGGGTGCATAGTGGTTGTACGAGACGGGCGGATGGGCGTACACAGGGCCCGGGGGCGGGCCTGGGGGGCCCGGAGGAGGCCCCATGCCAAGGACATTTGAGGCTGCTGCATAGAGGGGATTAAACTGTTGCTGCTGCTGCTGCTGCTGCTGCCAGGGCTGGTGCTGGGGTGCATAGGCACCCGGTGCATCGTATGCTGCCTGGTCGTACGCGCGCTGCTGGTCGTATACCGGCTGGTCATAGCCCTGCTGAGAGTCGTACGCGGATTCATAGGTCTGAGAGGGATAACTGTCGTGGGAGGAGGGCTGGAGGGGTGGCATTGTCTGAGCATGGCGCGGGTTTCTGGGATGGCCTGGACCGGGGAGAGCGCGCATAGACATGGAGGACGGGGCGCGAGGAACTGGCTCGCGGTGCTCGTCGATGCGGAGAGCAGCCATAGACTCTGCAGGGTCATCGTCGTACTGGGGGGGATTGCCCTGGTGGTCGGCCATGGCAACTAGAGCCTTTGTTTGTCCTCCTATCACGATCTATCAAAAACTGCATAATTCTATCCCCTCCCATTCAACTCTTCAATTCCATCTGGACCCTCTACAAGTCGACCTATGGGTTGCGCCCGCAGCACATAACTCGATGGGCGTGACAGTCTGGTCAAATTCTCAAGTCGCGCCCCTTTCTTGCTTCTTGCACAGAAACACTTTTCCGCAAAGAACGATACGCCGCATCCCGCATGCGTGCGCGCAATACGGACAAGATATTCAAAGTGTGCGTCCGGGTGTCCGTGTTCGTCAAATTAGCCTCCCATCAATCGAGGGCCTGCCTCCAGATCCTAGATTGAACGAGCCGCAAACTCGATGCATCCGAGAGGACCTGTCCGTCGCTCTAGAAGAAAAGGAAATATTATGGGCGCGACTATTCTCACCTAGCGCAGAGAAGACGGCATGGTAAAGGACGAGTCGTATGTAAGGTGACTCTGCGGTTCGAATGCGTAGACCCAGTAATATTGTCGTTCCTGAAATCAAGGTGAGTTTGTCCTGGAGACTAATTTATGACCAAGTCAATCAATTCCTCAAGGGCACGGGTGCCCAAGTTCAGTTTTGAAGGCGGTTAGTTTATAAGTCTCTTTTCTCGCTGGTGCAGCACTTTTTCGGAGGACGAAGAAAACTAATTTCAAACTGAACGCGCGCAGGGTGTCTTTCTCTGGAACAGGGGGAACAGCCAGACAAGTTCAGTCGTGGGGGCGGACAGGGGGACGGGCGCGGGGGATGCGGACGCGGGCATGGAGGGTGAGAACATGGTGGGGACGAGGTCGGGGAGGTGGTCGGGATCGTGGGGAGGGCCGGGGAAGCGGTGCGGGCGCGGAGGGAGACATCTGTCTCAAGGGCATCTACTTTTCCGATTTTTGATATGGAAAGCGGAAGTATGAAATACCCAGCGTTACTGAAGACTGATGGGCACACTCAAGAAGAACCAAATCTAAATGACAAAATCTAAGATGTAGCCCTTGTTTATAGACATACTCAGTAATATCTTCAAGATTTACAGTGACAATTTGAGCTCAAAAGAATAGGTGCAAGTTTGGGTGAGAGACCCAAGGTGTCCATAAAGTGCTAGTATTTTGAGTCTTTTTTGTATTCAGTGTTTAGGTGCTACATATGTGAGTACTTGAGAACTCATTGCTGAATTGTGTGGCTTCCACTGAGGCTTTCCGAACGCTCAGAGAACGGTGATAGGGGCTTAATTGCCAAATGCGGCAATATCATCACAGATTTCCGGCACGGTTGCCGACCACCACTAATTCACAAACAGAATAGTGGAGACTGAGAATGTCTCAGAACGTATCACGTAAATGATATGACTGGCATCGGCAAAGGCAGCGGCATGTTGTCATTGCATAGCTTTTTAGGCGCTTACTTGGCACTTACTCTTACTCTACGAGATGTTTACTAGTTTTTTTATCCATCTCTGGGCCTTTGCACTGGAAAACATAGCAACAATGAGGATAATTCACAAACAGAATAGCTTGTGCTTATGGGTACTGAGAATGGGTTATGTAATGTGCTCAATAGTCTCGTATGGTAGACTTTTGGTAAACCACAGTCAGGCCCCATCAATGCACATTAGTATGGCTCATCGAGAATGTGTCTCGTTTGCTTTTCAAGTAGAGCTTACTTATGTATGTGTAGGAGCTATGAGATCGTAGGTTTAGGATGCCAATATTTTTTTAACAACCCTAGGGCTGCTGTTCAGATCGGCGAGTTCCATCAAATTTCTTCTGTTTGTGACCCACCGCTCATCAGCCTACCACCTTCATTATTGCTAGTGCAAAAAGGTCAAGATAGAGGTATCTGGAGTCATGAGCACGAAGTGAATTACGTGTATTTGTGGTTAGTCACTGGCTATCTTGATTTTTTTTTGATTCACCAGATGGCCATCTCCAGGGAAAAAACTGCTGATTATTAAACACTTGACAGAAAAGTTTGAGGGTGGTAGAAAAAAAAAATCGAGGGGGGTGTAAAAATGCTCACTCTGAGGGTCGAACTCAGGACCCTTGCATGATCTAGGTTTCCACATAAGTACAATGCACTACCACTGTGCTAAGCGAGCCTTTAGAGCACATGCAACACATGGAACACAACACCTTCAGCTGAATTTACCTCGATGCTTCACGTTGGGAAAAACAAGGGGTACAATTTATCCCGCCATGAAGTGTTAAGGTACCATTTATCATGGCCCACATCCAGTGTCCACAAGAGTGAAGCTGATGGGGAAGAGGCTGCCTGTTTGTTAATGAGCTCCAAATGGGATATTGCAACCAATAAGACTGTGGCTGGCAGGAGGCAGATGTCTGAGGTGTGTAGGGGACATCCTTGGGTGACCAGAACAGGGTTTGGGTGTTGAATTGAACTTCGAGCTCTGCGTGCTCTTTCTGGAGGGCATCAAACTGATCAACAGCCTGAAGATGAGTCCACACGCTGTGAGGGCTGTATGTGCTTTGCACATGCCCTCTCGTTCCACGACGGTTCAGGTCAACGGCGACAAACTCCCTTCTTACGATAAACCCTTATTCGGCAACTTGGTTACCACTTTTGGAACGACACTCACCGAAGTTGAGCAACAATATTCAAGGAAATAATCAAGGGGCTACCAAGATAAGAAATTTTCTTATTTGGGGGGGGGAGGGGGGGTCCCTGGGCCCCAGAAATATATATATATATATATACACTTTAGGTAGGGGGCATTTGAGTGTTTTCTTAGCCATCCTGGAGGTCAATTGTGTCCTTATCATGCCTGTGAGAATAGACATGGCCATAAATTGACCATAAACAACGTGGACATGGCAAACCCAGATCATGCTTGCGATAAATATGACTATATATTGAGTTTTCTCAAACGAGATGCTTACAAGCTTTCCTGAAAGGCTTATTGGCTAGTCACTGATTTATAAATCTCGTCGAATAAGACTCTACTTTATTAGGTAAGTTATTAAACCTCAAAAAGCTGATGTAGGACAAGATGAAACAACAATGGTGCAAAGGGTCATAAGACTGTTTTGAGATGCAGTCAGACTCTTGACATTCTTGTCTCAGTGCAATTCTGCTCTCAGACAAAGGTACGGGTGTTGGCAGCGCGGCAGCTGATGCCGAGCTCAGCAAATGTTACCCGAGCGCCATCTGATGAAAATTTCCCTATATAGGCCATTTTCCCATCATGTGGGGAGGGAGGGTCCCCTCAGCCCTCTGAGATAGGAATTTCGACATAAGGTATATTTTTCGGCACTACATGAGCCTCAAATAACTAGTTATATCTGGTCTGTGGACCAACACCATAATGTGTTATAACAGGGCTGCCCTTTTCGGGCAACCGGGCCCACCACGCCGCGCCACGGCCATCGTTGGCAAGTCGCATCTGACGCTGGCTTCTGGTCACTGCACATCACAACCGTGCTGCATCACGCCACTGTCGATGGGTGGGTGTGCCGCTGATTGCGGTGTGTTCCGACCTGGACATCAATCCGAATTGAGCCCACTTTTACGAATTCGGGGCATTATTACATCAATCGGTATCTACTGGCCGTTTGATTGCCGTGGTGCACCCTCCCGCCTGCTACTTGCACCCGCCCTGCCACCCTCCCGCCTGCTCCTCCCGCTGCTCGCGCCCCTCCCACCCGCACCCACCCACTGCTCCCGCTGCTCGCGCCCCTCCCGCCCGCTGCCCTGGCCCACTGTTCACCGCTCAATCGTCGTCTGCCTCACCGCCCATCAACAGCTCCTCATCATCACTCACATCCCCCCGCACCAGCTCATCCTCCTCCTCGTCCTCCCTCTCCTTCTCCTCCTGATCTTCCTCCAGCTCCGGTTGGTACACCGAGGACTCTGGCGCCAAGGCTGCATGCACCTTCTTTTTACCCCGTGCCAGCAGTGGTGCTGTCCACGTCTCTTCACCCCGCCTCTTCAAATCCCGAAACATCACTGCCTGCTTCCACGCAAATGCTGTGATAAGGACCGCGGTGCTACAGCAGTGAGCTGGTGGTGGTCAAGGGTAGCGTTGTTCGGCCAAAGGGGGTTTGTTATTGGGTGTAACCCACTTTATAACATGGGGCGTAGGTGGAACATGGAATGGGGTGTATGTTCCTTGGGATGTTAGCAAAAATGGGTCAAAAGAATGAAATATAACCGTTTATTCGTCGGATTTTCTGGGAAAATATCGCCCTCCAAAGGATGATCCTTAGGCGGGAACGGTCCGTAGCCTTCTTCTTCGAGTTTACACAGCGACTTGCCCTCCTATGGCCTCAAGTACACGTGGTTTATCGAGAGAATCCTTCCAAGGGGATGGTTTCGAAGCTGACTGCGACGTCAACAGAGTTGTGTGGTATTCCTGGAGGGCGCCAGGGTACAACTTCAGTCATGTTGACGATTTGCCAATTTTCCTCGAGTCCGTTCCCACTGCTACAGAAGGATGAGTTCGCGCAGGAAGGTGCACTGGGCTCAAGTGTCGTAAATGTGTGTGTGTGAACCTCTTTGGAGAAGGCTCCTAGGGTGGGAGTTATAATGCCTCTGAGAAGCAAGAGAGAATGTGTGTGTGTGTGTGAGGGAACTCCAATTGAAGGGGCGCAGAACACTTTGTTACAAGTGGGAGGGAATCTGACCCCCGGATGTTCGCTACCTAAACTAGGCTACTAGTACCCTCTTTATACCATTTTGGAGCTCCCTAGTCGTCCATGACTCGTAAGGTCTGGCCGACTCGTCTCCCGCGTCCAAAATTGACAAGGCAAGAGAGAATTTTCCAGGAAAATATGCCTCATTTATTCCGTTTTGAACGCACCGTGTGGAGAAAACCAAGTCTGAAAGAGTCAGTAGACGGTCCCGGTCGGTTCCCGAGTCACTGCGGGTCCCCAAACCGGTCCTGAGTACAGATTCGGGGGTCCACATGGTCGTGCAACCATGTTTTCCGGGAAAATGACCCGGTTCTGCTGTTTTTGGCCTTGCTTCCGTGTTTCAGAGAACGCAGTGCTCCCCGACGTACTTGTGGTCAATAGATGCTGTAGACGAGGCAGCTCTTTCCACCAAGCCGCAGTATTTTTCCGGGAAATTTGGGTCTCATGGGTGGTCTGAGTGACGGGTTAGGTTTAGGTTGGGTTTAGAAGGTGCTGGTAGGTTAGGTTATGGCGGAATTATTCCAGAAGATTTGTTGAATTCGGCCGTCATAGGTGAATTATCCGGGAAAATCCGGACGATTCGTGTCTTCGTGGGCCTGGTTTCATAGGTTTTATTGGCTTTTTAGAGTATGATGGTCTTGGGTCAATGAATGTGATTTATGGCGACATTTTGGGTGCAACTTGAACCGATTTTCCAGGAAAATCCATCTGGTGTTGGAGCTTCATCGTTCCTGATGGAGTTGTTTGTAGCTCCTTTGTGACGAGAGGGCATGCGCAGGGCACATACAGCCCTCACAACACCACCACCACCTCCCAAGGGATTACCCCAATCGGAACCACCTGAGCCCGGCGGTCCCAGCGCAGCGCCTCGAACTCGAACGACACGAGAACCCGGAGGTACTCCACCTCCAGAAGGGTGATGTCAGACACACTGGCCAATACTATGCAGGCAATGCAAAGTGGACCAAGGCTGTGCTCAAAGAGAAAAGGATTGCCTATATTGCTAGTGGAGATATGACCAGCTCAAGACTGGAGACTACAACGACTACAGGGGTGTATATATACTAGTGGGTGACATGGGAACGATCTGATAAGTATGGGAGTGTCCTAAACTAATATGGAAGTGTCCTTATCAATGATAAGTATCATGCTATATACACTATCTACAGTGCAGGATAAGGAGTCTGACAGTAGATGGAGTCCGATAAGGCCCAGATAAGCGCAGATCAGCTCCGATAAGGCCAGATAAGCCCGGATCAGGTCCGATAAGCGATCTGTTCATGACATTACCCCCCTCTTAAGGATTGTGTCCACACAATGGGTTGGAAGGATTCAACCTTCCCATTCTCCCAGTTGTAGAGATGTCCGGGCAAACGAGGTGTGGTGGTGAAGTTTTCAATGGGCTTATAAATAAAACGGACGTGTTGGGGTAGGGGGCGAGGGGCCGAGGGGTGTTTTCGGTGGAACTCATCAAGCAGGCCAGCATTATCTGTCAAATTGCCAACCGGCTCCCAACTGTCTTCCTCCTTTGGGTATCCTTTCCAATGCACAAAGTTTTTCCAAGCTGCTGCTGCTGCCTCCAGCGTCCATGGAATGTGCGGGCGGTGCTTTTGCAAGAGCTTTTGCAAGATTACAATCACAATCGCATCACGCACTGCGTGATGCGACTGTGATTGGTGGGTCACGACGGGCGCGCAATGCCGCGCGATGCCCGGATCTTTCTTGGATCATTACAAATCGATCATGGGGTTGTATTAAGTACATACTACTCCCCTGGCACCGTTAATGAGCCTTGTCTTTTCTCTCTACACGGCTATCCCGGATGTCATAGGAATTTGATAGAATTGATGGCCCATAGAAATCCGACGATTTTCTCCTCGAAGTTTGATGGAAAATCGTTGGAATCCTCTGGATATAGGAATCGTAGAAATCCGACGGTTCTCATCTCGGATTCATATCATCCGCCCAAGGTAGACGCTTGCGTGTGTGTAGAGATCTGCACTCAGAGGTGATGAGGAGCACGTTGGTGCGCTAGATCAGACGGACGAGAAACCGTGCACGTGTGGTATTCGATGGACGAAGATGTGTGGTGTGTGTGGGGGGGAAAGGCCGTCCCGGCCGATCAGGACTTCTTCCTGCGATATAACAGTCCGGTCACACGGCATCTCCCGCCGATCGCGTGGGACCGTCCCTTCGGCTAGGGACGGAGATGTTTTCGCTTCGATCGGTCCGTTGTCCAAGCGAGCTGATTGCCGGTTCACAGCTCCATCATACTATGCAGGCTCGAGATCGGGGCCATCGGTGATGCGATCGAGGGCGGCGCTGCCCCCGACTCATCGTCCCTCTTTCACATCGACTCTGGCGCGGCTCTTGTCATTGTCCCACTCGTGCTCTTCCCTCTTTGCGAGGTCTTTGTGCTCTTGGTCTCCTCTCTATACTGTGCTTGTGTCCGCCGTTCTGCAATGCCAAAGGATGTCTCGAAGGACGATCCGGTGATACGACGCGTATTTGCGCAGCCGTGAAATCATGCATTTTTGCATTTTCTAGTACGATTACTAGTACCTCTCGTCGGTGGTATACAAGTAGAGTTAGCGTGAGCCCGAGCGGCTAACTATAATATCGATGTACGGAGAAGTCGGTCTAAAGATCTGTTACCACTTGGCTCTTCTATAACCATGGAGTCGGTATAACAATCTATAAAGATTAAGACTATCAGCCTACTAGATATCATACCAAGGGATAAACATATAACAGTCCGGACGGACAACACACTAGTCCTAGGACTCAAATATTGAGTCCTAGGGGTGCCAAAGTCACTCATAAAGTCTATAAATCCAGTCCTAGGACTCAATATTGAGTCCTAGGGGTCGCTTAAGAAGGTTCTGGCATGCATAATCCAGTCCTAGGACTCAAGATTGAGTCCTAGGAGTCATATTCAAGGGTTCTGTACTATGAAACTGAGTCCTAGGACTCAAAACCGGGACTCTGTTGAGTCCTAGGGGTACAGAATCAGAGCGCCGCAGTATCAATTAGACATTTAAACATGTAGACAACCTGCGAAGAAGCCGGACGCGTCGCGCGTCGGCTTACCACATCAAATTCCGTCATCCTATCGGAGTTTCGGGTGGTGGCCCCACAAGCCGAGTTCAATCGTAAGACGGCGGCTGGGTGCTCGGAGCAGTTGATATCCTAGTTGGGGATATCGGATACAAGGATCAGCAAGGTGGTTTCTTGCGCCAATAGGAACAGTTGGGGAAGGGCTTACGTTGAAAGCCGGCATCCTCGGAATCAGCAATATACCCATATATGGGTCCTAGGAGGACAAATTAGGATGACAATCCAGTCCTAGGACTCACGAATCAAGACGGCAGCCGTTGTACTTTTATATTTATTGTCCCGAGACCCCCGCTCCATTACTCATTTATCATTACTGTTTGTTTTCTCTGTGTAGTATAAAAGGCCTGTAAAATTCCGCATTCCAGTACTGCATCCCCTGCCCTGTATTGCTGCCAGTTTGGGTCAAGCTTACATAAAGGTGTTGGTGTGGTCTGGGCTTCTCGCGGAGATTCGTTATTAGACGTCTCTTTTGTGTGTAGTTCAAATTGAAGTGTTGTTTTGTTGGCATTCACGGAGTGCTTGTGTTGAGTTCACGCCGAGTCGTACCAATACTCTGAGAACGAAAGGTTCCTGTTGGTTGTTACCACAGGTCAACTGTTAGCATCGTTCCCGAGTGTTCGGTGACAGTCTAAGTAGTGTGAAATCAGAACCCGAGTGTTCCTGAGTCTGCCCGAGTGTAGAAATCCTGTCCTAGGACCAACGATTGGCCTAGACAAACCCTCTGAAAGCTCAACGATTGAGTCCTAGGAGTCATCTTCCCCCCTCCCTTGCCAACTTCGTATCGAAGTTTGTACCTCCTTAGTCGTTCAAAGACTACTGTAACTATTGCGAAGTCCTACTAGGCCTTTGTACACAACTTTCCCTTAAATCCAATCCTTTGAGAGGTTCAATCTTACCTGTATACTTCAGGGTGACCCGAACTCAATTGTAGCATTGTGTGTGTGTGTGTTGGTTGTTTTGTGTGGTGTTAGAGCATCATTAATTAGCAGTCGCACTTTCAAGACCATAGACAAGTGCACCGTTTCATCTGGAGCCCACCGCGAGGGTCCATTTTGAATTTCTCTATTGGAAAAATTGAGTCCTAGGACTCGATTTTAAAACAGTTGTGAACAAAACCAAGTAGTTCTTTTAAAGAACTGCAGAATTTGGCGAATTCCTTTGGAATCCTACAAAACCCAGATACAATAAAATATTTGATCAATCTGTCGTTCGCTCGTTCAAAAAGCGTTCCTCAGAAATCAAGTACAACGTCAAAGAAAAGGAATACTTCTTTGATACCAGAAGCTCCCACTCTTCCACGGTCAAAAACCCAAAGGACAACATTTAACTCGCGTGCCGCTGGATCAAGCGCACCAGTTATTCAGACAACTCAAGGCACAGTTAGCAGCACAGCAAGAGGCAGGAGTAAATCAATAGCTCAAGCCGAACGCCGTGTTTCAGCGAATCTTGAATTGCAAAACCAGAGACAGCAGTCCTTGCCACGAATTAGTGGTCGTTCATCCTCTGTTTCAAACCCTCCGGAAGACCCGGAATTTCAGACTGCTATTGCGGACTTGCTAGCCAGTCAGAGACAACAAAATCAGATTATTCCACCACAAGTCATTATGATGGATAAATCGAAATTACCCCCCAATCTTGGAAGAAATGCCTTAGTGTTTGACGGCGAAGAGCCTGAGGACCTAGACTGGTATCTCTCAACGATTGACGATCTCATTGAGACCTACAAAGCGACCATGGATGATGAAAAGAAATGGTTAAGTTTGCATTATTGCAAACCGGCCACTCAGAGAGAATGGAAAGGCTTGATCACATATGGACCTAACCATACATATGCTGATTTCAGGAAAGAACTTCTCCAGAATTATCCAGAAAGTCGAGAAGCTGAAGAAGGCTCAATTGCGATGTTGGACAAGTTGGTAAAGAAATATCGTAAGTCCCGAGTCGAAGTGGATGACAATAGTGCCTTTATGGCCTTTGCTCGGAAATTTAGGGCTTTGGCAGAAAAACTTACTGGAAGAATTTTGAACAGAGAATTAGTTTCTAAAATGTTGGACTGCTTTGAAGCCAATTTGGTAACAGCAGTTCGCTCTAAGTTACGAAATCTGCCGAAAGATCAGCTACCGACCATTGTGGAAGCAAGAAAGGCGTATGAGGTGAAGGCCGCCAAGGCCACCAACCCATTACCGCCTTTCACTCCTGCTGATAGGCCTAGAGAAGATAAATGGGTCTGGACAGATGTACTAGCGGTAGCTCAGGAAATAGTAGAAGACGAAGCTGTGCCTTGGTACAGCACAGATAGGTCTTCAGGAACCAAAAAGGACGGCCAAGAGAAAAAGGTCGTTCTTCTGCAGCATGGTGATAACTCCGAGAATAGAAGTGACGGAGGTCTTAGGAATTTCATTGCAGACCAGAACGGTGATTTAGCCAAAACAGTTGTTCAACATATGGACAAATTGACGGTCGACAATCATCAGACTTGGGTCGAATTGAAAGAGATACTGAAGGGGCTGCAACAGCGTCCTTGTGACCCTGCACCCAAGAAGTGGGACAATCCTAATAGATCCACCAATGACAATATGAGGAGAGTGGAATCGCGCGACTGCTTTTATTGCGGCGACAAAAACCATTTCCAAAATGATTGCGGCGTCCGTCACGAACATCTTGACAAAGGCATAGCTAAAGTCGTAGATGGTAAAACTCTACTCTTTGATGGGAAGAATATTCCCTCGGAGCCCAGAAACAAGACGCGGGCACAACGCGTTCTGGAATATTACCTGAATCGGCATGGAGGTCAAATGCCGACTTCAAATTATGCAGTGAAAGAGTCGAATGTCCAGGCGACCTATGGAGATGAGGAAAATGATCCTACATATGATCCTAGGTCTGATGAAATTCGCACCTTGAAATTTGAGAAAGAACAGTTGAAACAGCAAATGTTGCAGCAGCAAGGAATGGGTTCTAGTCATACGGGACCTCCTCCTGCAGTAATAGAGCATATGGTCCAGATGTGGAAACAACACTGGGACAATAATACTCAACAGTTCGTGGTCACCCGAAGCGATAGCCCAGCAGAGGGATCGGGTTTTTGAAGAATTCAATGAAGGGGCCTCCAGGCCAGCCTCCTGGCCGGAAGAAACCCCCGGAGAATTCTGAAAAACCGAAAGACAACTCGAAAGAAAAGGAGCCAGTGGAACCAGAAAAGCAGAGACCGAAGACTACAGTTGAGGTGGTCATTGAGAGACCGAAAAAGAAGCCTCGACCTAAGGCAACAGTGGAGGAAGTTCCAGATGAAGATGATCCACCTGCAGAACCTAGTAAGAAGGGCAAAGAATTGCCTTACCGAGGGGTGCCTGAAGTGCGAGGGTCAACACGGGAACCAGTGCTTCCTCGGAAACCAGTGGAGAAAATAGTGCAGAAAACAAATTCTGGCCCAGAAAAGGCGTACCAGTTAAAGTCTCAGGCAGATAATCCAGAGGCGGTAACAACCATGCGCAAAAAGATTTGGGATCAGGAAGTTACTGTAGCTATTAAACACTTGGTCGGTGGAAATCCAGCCTTACAGCGGGAAATAAACCGACACACAGCGAAGTCTAGACAACCAGTCAGAAAAAGTGACAAGATTGTTTTAGATAAGGACGTACAGAATTTTACTGTGCGGATAGTAGAAGAAGACTCAGAAGGAGAAGAGTCTCTTCAGGAAATTGAAGAAATATTCTTGCCGGAAGACGCGATTGCAGTTGCAGATCTTCCCTATGACCAGTATGTCATGATCCTATCGCAACAAGTAGGCGACATGCCGGAAGGGTCCATCGTGATAAACGATCCAGTGGTCCAGTACTTGGAGAGCTTGGCTCCTGGGGAAAAACCTAAAGCGATTTATGCTGGACTAAGTTCAGCGGCTTTACGCTGCATATTCCCAAGCATAAATCGAGGAGGAGAGATCGAGTCAATATTAGATGGAGGATCTCAGATTGTGTCAGTCTCGGCAGAGACGGCAAGAAGGAGAAGCATAGCTTGGGACCCAGACATCAACATTATGATGCAGAGTGCCAATGGGCAGTATGTTCGAACCTTGGGCTTGGGCAGAAATGTCCCTTACACCGTGGAAACGGTAACGGTGTATATGCAGGTACATATCCTGCAGACGGCCCCCTACGAAAGCCTCCTAGGACGGCCTTTCGAAATACTAACCGAAAGTGTCGTTGCAAACTCTCGAAATGGGGATCAAACCCTTACTTTGACTGACCCGTATACTGGGGAAAGGGTAACCATTCCCACCCACGAGCGTGGAAAAGTTAGACAAATGAAGAGAGTTTCTCGAGAAGAGCCTACTGAGGAGCCTGCGGAGCAAGCCAAGGATTTTTGACATTATTCAATGAACTCGAGGATGAGGGAGAATTAATGACTGCCTGGGATGTTGATCAGGATGGCAACGTAATCTGTGTTGGATATGGGACTCCAAGTGAAGGAACAGTTGCATCGGAAGAGGATATGAAGAAAGCATACCTCTGTGCGTCGCAAGGAATTGTAGACCAAGATGCGGAAGCCTCGGCCTTGCTTAAACAATATTTGGGTATCCAAGAAGTCGAAGAAGGCATGGATGTGTTCGTGTTTAAGGAAGTTGGCGGCGAAACGGGATCTCCCGAAGAATCGAACCGTGGGAAAAGGCGTCGTGGCCTGGGCAAACGGGCTCGACAAATGCACTTAGTACAATTGCGGGCCGGTCCTAATGCTGAACCAAGGAAATTTCCTAAACGAACTTGCCCAAAGAAGCGAGTACCACCGATACCTGCGACCCCTAGGAGTGGGAGAGCGCAGGTTCCGACCCAAAAACTCGAGAAATCGAGTCCTAGGACTGAAAAAGTCACTCCTAGGACTGAAAGTGGCACTCCAAACACGGAGAAAGTCACTCCTAGGACTGAAAATTTGAGTCCTAGGACTGGGATCGGCACTCCTAGGACTGAATTAACGGAGGTTTCTTCGTTCCTAGGTAAGAAATATAAACCGGTGGCAGACAAAGTGAAGCCAATCTTGGCTGAATTACCGCAGAAGTTCAGAATTGAACGGAAAATAACGGGTGATCCGTTGCAGAATATGCCGAAGTTAAGGTCGGACCCTCCGGAATATGAATCGATTGGCCGTTACACTGAGGAAAGGAAAGCAATGATCGATGAGATCCATAATGATGGGTTGTTAGAGCCGGAAGAAAGAAAGCTCATGCACCACTTCATGATGGAACACGAGAAAAGCTTTGCCTGGGAAGAAAGTGAGCGAGGAAAACTCAAGCATGAGTTTTTCCCGCCCGTTGACATGCCCGTGGTTAAACATACGCCGTGGGTATGCTCCCAGATTCCTATTCCTCCAGGACACTTCGAAGAGTTCTGCAAAAATATCAAAGCAAAGATTGATGCAGGCGTATATGAACCCACAAACTCTTCATATCGCTCTCCAATTTTTGCGGTAATCAAAAAGGATGGCAAATCACTCCGAATAGTGCACTCTTTAGAAAGATTGAATGAAGTTACCATTCAACACTCTGGAGTAACCCCAGGCACCGAAGCCTTGGCAGAACAATTTGCTGGCAGAGCTTGCGGGGGTGCGTTAGACATGTTTGTCGGATACGACAATCGAGACTTGGCGGAAAGTTCAAGGGACTATACTACTTTTCAAACTCCATTTGGGGCAATGAGATTGGTAAAGCTACCTATGGGCTGGACAAATTCTGTCCCAATATTTCACGATGATGTAACATACATCTTACAAGATGAAATTCCGCATGTCACGATTCCGTATATTGACGACGTACCGATCAGAGGACCGGCTACGCGTTATGAGACAAAGGACGGAGATTATGAACGCCTTACAGAGAATCCAGGCATTAGACGTTTTGTATGGGAACACTTTCAAAATCTGAATAGAGTAGTTACCAGAATGATCTATGCTGGTGGAACATTTTCGGGTAAAAAGGCAATCCTTTGTAAAGGAACGTTTGAAGTAGTAGGACATATGTGTTCTTACGAAGGACGTATTTCAGACCCGAAACGAGTAGATGTTATCATGAAGTGGGGAAAACTGGCGAATTTCTCGCAAGTCAAAGCATACTTAGGCACCGTTGGAGTGCTAAGGATGTTTATTGAAAATTATGCGAAGATCGTTGGCCCCATTAACGATCTCACCAAGAAGGATGTTCCCTTCGTATGGGGTCCAGAGCATGATAAAGCGCAAGCAGACGTGCAGGAGGCGTTGAAGGACTGTAAAGCATTAAAACCCTTGAACTACGAGTGGGATTCAGATATTGTTTTACAAGTAGATACTTCGTGGCGAGCCGTGGGTATAATCATTTATCAATGTGACCCTGAAGACCCGAAAAAGAGGTACTACGCCCGCTTTGCCTCAATTACTTTGGGAGAACGAGAATCTAGATATTCTCAACCCAAACGTGAACTGTACAGACTGATGCGTGCACTGGAAGCCATGTCTTATTGGCTATTCGGAGTGCGAAAGCTCGTAGTGGAAACAGATGCGTTATATATACGCGGAATGTTGAAAAATCCGGGCATGGGCCCAAATGCAACAATAAACAGATGGATCGAGAAGATCCTGATGTTCCATTTTAAGTTGAAACATGTGCCAGGTGCTACATTCGCGCCAGATGGACTATCTAGAAGAGACCCCCATCCTGGTGACGAACAATTTAAGAATTCGGAGGAGGGATATGATGAAAACGCCCCTCCTGAAGACTATGAGGAAGAGGACGTGTTGAGTCCTAGGCCTGTTATATACCGAGCCGGGGATGAAGGACCGGAAGTGCCGGAGGTGCCGGAGGTCCGGCAAGGACCGGAGGTACCGGAGGTCCGACAGAGGGTCCGGGCTGTATACGAGTGATCGCAACACCACAGGGGGTAAAGGGTGAGCGACTACCTTGACCGGCAGGTAGTCCGGTATAGAGGACGACGACCGGAGGTACCGGAGGAGGACGAAGAGTGCAAGGACGACTCAGTGCAAGGAGTTAGAGCCAAGCAACGTTAATTATCAATCTGAAGTACAAGACGTATTAAAGTGATATATATACTAAGTAGCTAATTGTATTCCATAATAGGAAGGAGGGTGGTTCTAAACAATAGAGCGTGTTGGAGGAAGTGATGACAAGTCCTAAGACAATAAGGAAGAAGATGAGAAGACGGATAAACGGGAAACGCTCAGTAATCCTTCATTGCGTAAAAACCCGATGATACACGGACATCCGGAGGTTCCGGTCAATGACCGGAGCTCCGGCGGTACCGGAGGTACCGGAAGTACCGGAGGGGGGCGGACGATGGCCAGGAGTTGGCCGGACGTCAGAGGGAGGCTGCACGGATATAACAGTATCCCCCTCTTAGGTTCCTCTCCCATGAGGAACCAAGACGAAAGAACAATGGAGAATCGTGAGAAAATAAACAAGATCAAAAAGTCACGTGCTGTTGGTTTTCGAGTCATAACCAACTCTCTCTCTTACCACCACCATCCCGGCACAACCAACCCATATCACCATGCAAGACGACGGGAACGGCAGCGACGGGCGTGGAGAGTCTCCCGGGGATGTCGGGGGCGGCTCCGGCGGCGCTTCGAAGGGAAAGGGCCGCGCGTCGTCGGCGGAGGTGCGGGAGGAGGTCGCGCGTAGGCGACTCGAGCAGCGTGAAGCGCGCCGGGCGGAAATAATCGCCGCGCACGAGGCGGAGGCGGCGGAGCTCCAGGAGCAGGCCGCGAGGGCAGCACAGATGGTGCAGCGCCTGGAGGAGCTGGATGCGGAGGATTCGGAGTTCGATGAGGAGGTCCCGATCGAGTGGGCGCGGTCGCCGACCCCGGAGCGTGCGGAGGTTGACGGAGACGAGGAGAACGACGAACTCGATAGTGATATCGAGAACAACGAGAATGGTGCGTCGCAACATGACCGGAGGTGCCGGAGCTAACCTTTTACAGTTTGTGCTGCTTGCCAGAGGGTCCGTGCGCAGTGCCTCGTCCGGACCGGTCGTTCCGCGTGCGAGCGCTGCCGCGCGAAGCACATTTTGTGCAGCAACGCCGGAGGTCCTGTGCGCCCGAATGCTCGTCGCGAGGCGCAAGAGGCGCGCGAGTCGGCTTCGGGGCCTGTCGCAGGGCCTTCGCGGGCGCGCCGGAGCGTCCGGGAAACTCGGAGCCGCCGGGGCGAGCGCGAGGTGCGGGATAGCACCAGGGCGGAGCGCGAACGGAGGGAGAAGAAGGAGAAGAAGGGGAAGAAGTCGACCGGGGGTGGCCGGAGGTACCGGGAGCTCCGGGAGCGTATGGATACGCTTGTGGCCATCCACCATGAGGAGTGGGAGCAGAGCCGACTCGTCGCGCGAGCGGTCGAGCTCATCCTCCAGTCCCTGGCGGCGCCGGAGGGTCAAGGGGCTAGCCAGCCCTTTGCTCACCGGATGCTGCTGTTGATGGGATTGGCATCGGAGGCCCCGGAGTTGACCTCGGAGGAATTGGAGGAGGTGGACCGCCTCACGGAGGGGGCGCAGAGGCCTGCGGAGGCCAGGAGGAAACGCGGAGGGGATTCGGAGGTGGAGGATGCGCCGGAGCGCCCGACCAAGCGTCGCAAGGTGGCGAAACGGGTCGCATCGGAGTCGGAGGAGGAAGAAGAAGCGCCGGAGGTTCCGGAGGCACCGGAGGCCCCGCGGGAGCCCTCGACTGGGTGGCCGGCGGGATTCGAGATTGCGAGGAACCCGGAGGATGTGGAGATGGAGACGGAGGTGCCGGAGGTTCCGGAGGGGCAGGAAGAGCCCACGACCATTACACTCAAGGTCGTCAAGGTTGAAGAAGCCCCGGTTCCATCTCGTCCCCCAACACCAGCTCCGGAGGAGCCCCGAGTACCAACACCCGCGCCGGAGACCCCTCGAGCTCCGACACCCGCCCCGGAGGTTCCGGAGCGCGTCAAGAGCGAACCGGCGGAATCAACCGTCCCTACCACCACCACGGTCACCGTGGAGGTGCGAGAAGGGACTCCGGAGGGTGTTCGGAGGTTGGGGAGGAATCGGTATGAGATTTTGGATTCCGACGATGAGATGCCGGATGCGGAGGCGACCGGAGGGAAACCGGAGGCGTCCGGAGGGAAACTGGAGGCGTCCGGAGGGAAGGGAGGAGGGTCCAAAGAGACCTAGGCGAAATAAAAAGAACGTTGTAAATATTTGTGATGTAAAATTTGAATCAGACGTATTTTCTTGGTTTCAACATCTGAGTGAAGTTAATAATCCGGACCGGGCTTGTTCGGAAAGCGCCGGTGGAAATTGTCGATATGTTCGGCCGCATCTAAGTCGTCCGCGCCAACCCAAGCGTACTGATCGTCCGTGTTCTCGTATCCGAGCCATTCGACGTAGTACCGGAGCTTCGTCCGGAAGCGCCGGTCGATCTTGGAATCAACAATTTGTTTAATTTCGAAGTGTGACTCGCCGTCGATGATTTCCACAGCAGCCGGAGGCGGTTCCTCACGACCGGGGAATGGATTCGGAACATGGGGTTCGAGTTGGGAAATGTGGAAGACCGGATGGACTTGCGACAACGATTTCGGAAGCCGGATGGTGTAGGAAGCGGCACTGGGTTTGCCAATAACTTCGTAAGGGCCAAGATACGTCTCCGAGAATTTCGGAGTCGGCCGGCTGGTGTGGAGATGTTTCGCCAGGATGAAAACTTGATCACCGATCGACAGCGGAGGTCCCCGGGACCGTTTCCGGTCTCCGGTTTCCTTGTAACGCTCCTGGGCAAAAGTAATTTGCTCCCGGAGGAACTGGTGCAGTTCCTGAAGATCAACGACGAAATCTTTGGCGTACATGTTAGCCACGTCACGTTCCGGATGGACCGTGATTGCCGGATTGTAACCCTTGTTGGCGAAGAAGGGGGAGATGCCGGTCGAAGCGTTCGGAGCGTTATTGAGAGCGAATTCCGCGAGCGGAAGGAGTCGGTCCCAATCGTCCTGTTGGTAAGAGCAGTAGATACGAATATATTGCTCAACCGTTTGATTCATACGCTCGGTTTGACCGTCGGCCTCCGGATGGTAACCGGAGGTGTAGTGGATCTCCATATTGAGCAGTTCGCCCAGCGACCGGAAGAAAGAGGCGATGAATTCGGAGCCCCGGTCGCATGTAACGTGTGCCGGAACGCCGTGTTTGGAAAAGACGTGAATAAGGAAGAGGCGAGCGAGCTCCGGGGAGTTGATGTGGGTATCGCAAGGAATGAGAATGACCTGCTTCGAAGACCGATCAACGATCACAAGAATGCAGTCAAACTCGCCGGAGAGTGGTAATTGCTCGATGAAGTCCATGGAGATGGAATGCCATGGCCGGAGGGGAACCGGAAGAGGCTTCAGCAAACCGTAAGGCCGGTGCCGAGGCTTCTTGTTGCGCTTGCAAAGAATGCACGACCGACAGTAGTCCCGGACGAATGTCCGGACCTCCGGCCAGGTGTACTCTCGGCGGACGAGGGCTAAAGTGCGATTCTGTCCAAAGTGGCCAGCCAGCTCATGATCGTGCAAAATCTGCAGAACACGTACGCGGAGCTGATCCGGAGCGTCTCCGGAGACCAGTGGAACATAAATGCGATCGTCGTACCGGAGGAGACCGGAGGGTTCTACGGTCCAGCGCGGGGATGTGCCGGAGGTCGCGGAGGCAAGTCCGGCGACAGCGGCGGGATCATCGTTGTAGTGGGCACGAATGTCGGAGTATAGCTTCTCAACATCCATAACGATGGAGGAACGGAGGGTGATTTCCTCGAGGAAAGTGGCCCGGAGGGACGCGGTGAGTTGATCTTGAGTAAAAATGGGGCGAAAATTTTGAGGATTCAATTGGCTGAAAGCCCTATCCCCCTCTTTAGGGTAGACGTCCCATCGTCTAGTCAAAGCGTCAGGTTTAGCTCCGAGCTTACCCGGCCGGAACCGGATAACCATATTAAAATGGCACAGGTATTCGGACCACCGGACTTGGCGACGGGTGAGGACCTTGGTCGTCGCGAAGTATTCCAGATTCTTGTGGTCGGTTACGACATCGACCGGGAACGCCGGACCTTCGAGGTAGTGCCGCCAGTGTTTGAAGGCATCGAAGATAGCGAGGAGTTCTTTGTCGTGCGTGTCGTAGTTGAGTTCGGCCGGACCGAGTGTCCGGGACCGGAACGCAATGGGGTGGATCTCGCCGTCGTCTCCGATAATCGAGAGGATGGCGGCGATTGCGTAGTCGGAGGCGTCCGTCTCGACGGTAAGTTGTCGGTCCGGAATCCAATGCGAAAGCACCGGAGCCTCCGTAAACGCGTGCTTGAGGGTGTCGAATGCGAGTTGGCAAACCGGAGACCAATCCCATCGGACGTTGGAACGCGTGAGGCGAGTAAGGGGAACTGTAATCGCCGAGTAGTTCCATATAAAACTGTCGATAGAAATTACAAAAACCTAAGAAGGACTGAATGTCCTTCACCTTCCGGGGCGCCGGCCAATCGACGATGGCGGCGACCTTGTCCGGAGACATCCGGAAGCCGTCCGGAGACAGGATGTAACCGAGATATTCGCAGGTGGTGACGCTGAACTCGCATTTGGAGAGTTTGCAGTATAGGCCGGCCTTCCGAAGGCGCCGGAGAACCTCCCGGACGTGTTCGGAGTGTTGGGACAGATCGTCGGAATAGATCAATATATCATCCAAGTAAATGATGACGTACACGTCCAACAGATCGGCGAACAAGCTATTCAGGAAGCGCTGAAAAGCAGCCGGAGCGTTGGTAAGGCCTTCCGGGACAACCCGGAACTCGAAAGAACCATAGCGAGAACGAAAAGCCGTTTTCGGCTCGTCACCCGGGGCGATCCGGAGAAGGTGATAGGCGTGTCGGAGATCAAGTTTTGTATATATGCGAGCCTTCCCGGGAGCGTCGAGGAGATCGGCGATGAGAGGAAGCGGATAGCGATCCTTCTTCGTGATCCGATTAAGTCCCCGGTAGTCAACGCACAACCGGAGGCTACCGTCCTTCTTCTTAACGAAGAGAATGGGCGCTCCATGACTCGAACGGGTCGGGTATATAAATCCCGACTTTAAGTTCTTATCAATGAAGTCCCGGAGGGCAGCGAGCTCGGTAGGCGAAAGGGAGTAGACGTGACCAACCGGAGGCTCCTCGCCGTCCATGAGCTCGATTTTGAGATCGAATTCTCTATGAGGAGGAAGATTGTAGGCTTCCTGCTCAGAGAAGACATCAGCGAACTCTTCGTACTCCGGAGGTAAACCGGAAAGGTCCGGAGGCGAAGCGGAAGCAAACCGGGCACGGGCTTCTTCCGATGGAGTGGCGCGCAGCGTATATTGACAACAATTCTTGTCTCGGATGATGGAGCGGTAAGCCGCAGCAGACACGAGAGACACAAGCGGACGGGTAGTGACCGGAGGAGGCCCGGAGGCCTCAGGGAATTCCCCGAAAGGGGACGGGAGCTCCGTAGAAGGAGCAGGAGTCTCCACGGAGGAAGACGGAGTTGGCGGAATCGTCGGAGTCGGTATAGGCGCCGTGACCGGAACATCAAGAACCGGAGGCGTCTCGTCCGTTGCCGGAACAACCGAAGCAGATCCCGGAGGAGGTTCCGGGTTTGTCGACAGTGATTCCTCCGGAGGACAGGGCCGGAAAGCGATAGTGGCTTCAGTCCAGTTAATCAACGGATTAATGCGGGTGAGCCAATTATATCCCAAGACCATGTCGCACGGAGAATCGAGACGGGTGACGAAGAAGTCCATGTATTGGACTTCGCCAGAAGGAAACCGGAGGAGTAGCCGGAGCATCCGGTTTATGATGGTAGAGGAGCCGTCGAGATACCGGAGTCGGACCGGTGCAACCGTATACGTAGAAAAGCCATTAGATTCGCAGATTTTCAAAGATATAAAACAATGAGACGATCCGGAGTCAACAAGCGCACGCACACGGGAGTTGAATCCCGCGACTACTCGAGATAGGAGAGATGGGGAAATGGTTGAACATAATTCCGGCTCGGAAATGTCCGGCCGGAGCGGGGATATATCGAGAAAGACGTAAAGGGCATTAAGTAAGAGGGCGGAAGCGTTGAGACGAACCTCGGTAAGCACCCGGGAGTCAACGCAACTCGGACCAGGTGCGGAGGGTTCCGAGTTGCTGATCAATTTTTTGACTCGCCAACCGGAGGCGCCGGAGGTGCCGGGGCATTACCGGAGGTCGAAGCCTGCGCGGCCTTGGCGTCGGCACGCGCGGGACGCTTCGGGCAGTTGTCGGCGGTGTGACCCTTGCCTCCGCAGTACATGCAGAGGTTGTTCTTCCGGCGGCGTTCCCGTTCGTCCTGCTTGATCTTCCCGGAGGCGTCAAGCTTGTCGGCGTAGGGGCGAGAGGCAGGAGCCGGATCGGACGACTTGCCCTTCCCCTTGCCCTTGTCTTTGCCGCCAGTGCGTCCGGCATTGTTGCCGGCGTTGCCGGGATTACCGGAATCAGGGTTGGACGATTTGGGATTCTTGCCGGGGCCTTTGTTGCCGGATTTGGGGTTGCCGGATTGGCCACCGCCGCCGGGACCGGAAGGTTTCTCCCGGTCGCGATCGCGTTGCTTCTCCGCCTCGCGTTTCCAGTACCGGCCATCGATGAGACGAGCGACCATCTTCACTCCGTCGAGGGTATTGACATAGTTGTGATGGACCATGTCGTCCTTGATCCGGCGGGGAAGTCCCTCGTAGAATTGATACCGGAGGGCGTTATCGCTCCACCGGGTCAAAACGGAGAGGAAGTCGAACTCGATGATGTAAGTGGTGATCCGGTCGCCGGTTTTCATTCGGCAATCGCGGATCTTGTCCTCGGCATCCCCAACCGGATCGTGCGGCCCGAAGTTAAGCGTAAGTTCCTGGACAAAGGCGGCAAAGTCGCCGTCCCAAGCCGGGATGATAGTCGGGTCGTACAAGTTGGGGGAAAACCACTGCTGAGCGCTACCCCGGAGGTACGAGATGATGTACAGGATGCGATCATCATCGTCCGGGTAGTCTTGGGGGCGCTCCGCGAAGTGCAGATAGCACTGGGTGAGGAAGGACTGAAGTTTTGCCGGGTCCGATCCATCGAAAGTATCCGGATTACGGAGATTGGATCGGGTGGAACGAGCAGGAGGAGCCGGAGGACGCGCCGCGAAAATATTAAGTGTATCGCGGAAGGTCCGAAGGGTGTCCACAAAAAGTTCCTCTTGGGGGTCCGGAGTAGCGGGACGGCGCTGACCACGTCGTGGGCCGCCTGGTCCACCACCACCGGGACCACCGGGACCGCCGGGACCGCCGGGACCGCCACCACCGGGGCCTCCGGGGCCAGGTTGACCACCGGGAGCACCTCCCTGTGGACGGTCTCTGGGACGGTCGTCCGCGGGACGGTCAGGAGCTGGGGACTGACGGGCCGGTTGATCGCCACCACCACCATCACCGCCACCGCCACCTCCACCGCCGCCAGCGCCTCCGGCTCCTTCTTCCCCTTGACGAGAGGGAATGGATTCGGGGCGAGCGGGAGAATCATCGCGAGATAAATGAAGGCTTCCGGCACGTTCACGGCCGGTTTGTCCGGAATTCTCCGGAGCCTCTTCGATGTCCTCAGGAACCTCGACAATACGAGGATCCTCGATGGGGGATTCACTGCGAGAACGTGCTGCAGCGCGGCGTGGATGAGGGGAGACAGGATACCTCACCGGGTTTTCGGGGGTCCGGGGATTGAGAACCAACCCCGGAACGTTCGCCGGAAAAGGTAAAGGTGGAGCGGCTGAAGCCCGAGAGTGTTGCGGAGCAAAGCGAAGCGTAGGGGAAATTGGGGGTGCTGAAAAAGTCGACGGTCCAAGAACCTGGACCGGAGGAGACAGCTGAACGATCTGACCGAACATGCGGGATTGTCGACGAGGTTCCCGACTAGCCCGACCAGAATCGACACGTTCAACTTGTTCCGTGTTGGGGAGGTTGGGATTAGGAATGCGAGACATTGCCAGTCAGAGTAGTGAGATTGATAATACTGTTATATACCGAGCCGGGGATGAAGGACCGGAAGTGCCGGAGGTGCCGGAGGTCCGGCAAGGACCGGAGGTACCGGAGGTCCGACAGAGGGTCCGGGCTGTATACGAGTGATCGCAACAGCACAGGGGGTAAAGGGTGAGCGACTACCTTGACCGGCAGGTAGTCCGGTATAGAGGACGACGACCGGAGGTACCGGAGGAGGACGAAGAGTGCAAGGACGACTCAGTGCAAGGAGTTAGAGCCAAGCAACGTTAATTATCAATCTGAAGTACAAGACGTATTAAAGTGATATATATACTAAGTAGCTAATTGTATTCCATAATAGGAAGGAGGGTGGTTCTAAACAATAGAGCGTGTTGGAGGAAGTGATGACAAGTCCTAAGACAATAAGGAAGAAGATGAGAAGACGGATAAACGGGAAACGCTCAGTAATCCTTCATTGCGTAAAAACCCGATGATACACGGACATCCGGAGGTTCCGGTCAATGACCGGAGCTCCGGCGGTACCGGAGGTACCGGAAGTACCGGAGGGGGGCGGACGATGGCCAGGAGTTGGCCGGACGTCAGAGGGAGGCTGCACGGATATAACAAGGCCTCTGGACTTCGAAGAATTTAAGCACGAAATTGACACTAGAGGTGGATACTTACAAATGGAGGACTTGGCGAATGCACCTGAAGAATTTGACTCTGAAATGTCTGCAATACGCGAACTAGAAGAGCAACTCAGAGAAGCAATTGCCAAAGTAAATATTGGATTAGTAGCTGAGCCGTCACAATTAAAACAGGCAGTGTTACCAGAAGAACCTGTAATTCCTAACTTGGAATTGAAATGGGATCCGAATAAACGCGAGCCTTATAATGAGGATCATAGGTCTTTATTGGCAAAACAGCAGGATAATAAGCTATTGGTGCTACGAAAGTGGTTAGACAACCCTTTGAAGCGACCCAAAAGTATACAGAAGCAAAAATATAAAGGCTTCGTGCGATGGGCCTCACACTTCTTTTTGAAAGGGGGGAGGTTATATAAAAAATCGCTCGACTCAGCGCATAAATTAGTTGTGGATAAAGAACATCGAATGTACATGATGAAGGCTTCACACGATAGCCTGGGACATAGAGGTTGTTACGCAACAAAAGAATTAATCGCGCTTCGCTTCTGGTGGCCAGATTTAGAGAGAGATGTTAGC
Organism: Mycena galericulata; assembly: GCA_029289565.1. Classification (NCBI taxonomy): domain Eukaryota; kingdom Fungi; phylum Basidiomycota; class Agaricomycetes; order Agaricales; family Mycenaceae; genus Mycena; species Mycena galericulata. Next base: position 680,870 of record JARKIA010000050.1, read on the forward strand.
TGGTATGTAAAAACTTGCCATTTATGCCAAGTCCGTCAGACTACCATGCTTCGCATCCCTCCAGTGGTCACGCATACGCCAAGTCTTTTCGAGGTGATACATGTTGATGTTATGAAAATGGGAGAAGTTTCCAACGGCTATAGTATGGTGGTTGATGCGAGAGATTCGCTATCCACTTGGCTGGAGGGACGACCTATTAAGAATGACAATGCAGAAACACTCGGAATGTTCTTGTTAGAGGACGTCATCTGTAGATGGGGGTGTCCTAGGGTCATAGTCACAGATAATGCGCCACAATTCAAGGCAGCAGTAGCATGGTTGAGAGATAAATATGGCATTCAGAATATTTTAATATCGCCGTACAACTCACAGGCAAATGGGAAGATTGAAAATGGACATTTTTCCATAAGACAATCCCTGTATAAAGCCACAGGTGGTAATCCCGCGAAATGGTTTTACTTCTTCCACCAAGTACTTTGGGCGGATAGAATAACAATCAGAAAAGGGATGGGCTGTAGTCCTTTCTTCTTAGTGACAGGGGCGCATCCTATATTGCCTCTAGACATTGAGGAGGCCACCTGGCTCGTTGACTTGCCTGGGAGAGTTTTGACGGACTCTGAAGTCATTGGGTTCCGTGCACAAGCTCTAGCTAAACATGCCCAACATGTGGAGGCAATGAGAGCTCGTGTGGATCATGAGAAAAGAGTAGCTGTTCGAAAATACGAGAAGTACCACGAGCACACTATTACCAACTATGATTTTAAACCAGGAAGACTGGTTCTGGTCAGGTATACTAAAGTGGAAAAAAGTCTCAATGCGAAAATGGTGACGCGGTACCTAGGGCCTATGATTGTAATCAGAAGGACCAAAGGAGGAGCATATTTGGTAGCCGAGATGAACGGCGCCATGTTCCAGGATAAAATTGCGGCCTTCAGAGTAATACCTTATGAAGCACGGCATAGCATTCCTTTACCGAAAAACATTCACAAAATCATTGATGTCTCTAAAGAAACTTTGGATAAGATGGCGGATGACATTGTTGAAACAAAGACAGTGCCGAAACCTTATAAAGGAAAGGACATTCAATTTAAGAAAGTACGCCTAAGGGTAACGCCAGAAGACTTCGAGGAAAGTGAGTCCTCGGACGATCCTGACTCAGACGGCAAACAAGATTCTGACTCCGAGGGCTCAGAAAATGGGCTCGGAAGAAAGAAGCGGACATTCCGGTGGCTTCGCAAGAAGACATGAGATGATCGACGTTTCAAAGAGTCACAATGAATCAAACTTAGCCGACACAGAAGAAATGTCAAACAAATTGATTGACAGATACTGCTAAAACAAGTGGTACAGTGCACGGGGAGCTCGAGAACAGGAAACCAAGGTGTAGTAGTACGGTTGAGCATACAGGACGTACTGTTGAAGTACTAGAGGGGATAACATTGGCAATTACGCCTCGGGGGACTGAAAAACGCGAGGAAAATTGAGTCCTAGGACTCAAAATTAAGCGTAATAACATACCTCAGGGGGGGGATCGGGCAAAGTAACATCTTCCTCGACCTTAGGGGCATCCTTGGACGACCCCGCGCCGAGCTTGAGAGTGTTCAGTTCGGAAATAAGCTGGTCACGGCGCTCAAGATAGTATCGAATACGATATCCACAATGAGCGACTTCGTCGGCGATGTCCTTCTTGCGGCGCGACGTAGCAGTGGCCTGAGAGACGGCGTGGTCGTCGCAGCTAACGGCAGCCTTGGCACGGCGAATATCCGAGTCGTCAATAAACTCTGCATAAGTCCAATGATGGAAATAAGCAAGAATATTGAAGATTTGAAGACGAACTAGACACACCAGGGAATTCACCTTCGTCGTCAGACGCCAACTCGTAGACAGAACCAGCGCGAAGGCGCTTACGAGGATAATCGTCGAGCTTGGGGTCAGACTTGCCCAAAACCTTGAGAACTTGCTTGTAAGCCGGTGAATGATGGTTGAGAAAGCGGAGTTGCTCGTAACGAAGGCGCACCGACTCAGGACGTTTGGCCGGGATAGTCTTGTCCTAGGACTGAAATTTAGTCGAAAAACCGATGAAAATTGAGTCCTAGGACTCGCCTTATCCTTGCCCGCCTTGTCCTTGGAGGATTTACCGCTGTCAGCGTGACCTCCTTTACCCTTGGTAAAATGGATATTGGCAGGCAACGAGCCGAACTTGAGGACTGGACCCTTTGGGGTATTGCCTTCATCGACATCCATCTGAAAGTTCTTAAATGCTTGAAGGAGAAAGTTGAATTCTAGAAAAAGATACCTTGTCAGCGGCAGGAGACTGAGCACGAAGTTCTTCGGACACACTCTTCTCTTCGTCGGAATCAGGAACGAGGACGGGGGTCTTGGCATTAGCAACCTAGAATTCGGAGTAAAAATCGAGTCAGCAAGGAGAAAATAACGGGAAAATCAAGTCCTAGGACTCAAATTTAAAGGGCAGAGAACGCACTCTTTTAGACTTGCGCGCATTAGCATGCTTCAGTTTATCAGCCTCCTTCTTAGCCTCCCGCTCCTCCTCCTTCTCCTGGATCGCGCGTTTATGAGCGTCGCGCGCGACCTGGTAGAACTCAATGGCGAGATGAAGCTCGCGCCAGGCGGTCTCCGGGGGTTTAAACGAAGGAGTAGCCTTCATGAATGCCTCCGTGGAATCGATAAGGCGGAACATGCCCTCCTTCACAGCGCGGTTCGACGCGAAGTGGAGCGACTCTTTGAAAGGGTACATTCCAGCCTGGAAAATTGAGTCCTAGGACTCAAATGTGGTCAGAACGACGTACTGCACTGTTAATCGTTGATTTGAGGACTGAACTGCAAAGAGAAGGCGAAACTCCGGATTTGACGAGAGACTCGTAGTCAGAAATAGCAGTAAAAGCGGAATCACGGGCAGTAGAGAGAGCAACGTCATCCTCGGGACGATTTGGGGGCATCCTAGGACTGCCTGTGAACGGATTCTGTATAAACCACTGGCCGTCTTTATAGCAAAGATGCTGGTAGTCACAGAAATGTGGGAATTTCGCACGAAATGATTCGGAGTAAGGAAAATGCGAGTAGAATCCCATATGGGGACTCTCTTAATCACGAAAAGAGAAGCGAGGACGCTTAAATCTTTTAGTGGGGGGGAGAGAGCCGAAAATTCGGAATCTACATATGGCATTGTGACCGAAACAACGAAGGAAGCACGCGAAATTTCGGAGTATCTTGAGGGTTTGTTGCTAAAAATAGTAGCAACCAACTTGGCAAAGATAGTTGATCAATGATGCGTTGGGCGGTGAACTGCCAAAACCGGTAGAGACAGCATGCGAAAAGATGACCAGATTCGAACACGTAAAGAGATCAGTAGGAATTGAATAGATCGAAATATCTTTGAAATATTCAACAAGCCCGGCTGATCGACTCCGTGCATACGAAACCTACCGGCAGCATGATAAGACATGTGGTTCGAGTCAGAATACTCGATAAAGGCGAAAAGGATTAAATTTAGACTACCAAAGTGGCTAGAATCCGAAAAGCAGCCAAGTAAAGCTGTGGCAGTCCATATGGACCTCGGAACAACAAAAGAGCAACCGTGATTGAGTCCTAGGACTCAAACATCATACCATCCGGACACGAAAATCGACTCCTAGGAGTGGATTCGTCAGTCCTAGGACTGGGATGGCCCTTTTTAGCTGAGAAATTGAGTCCTAGGACTCGGATAGCGTGATAATAACTCAGGAATTGACTCCTAGGAGTCAATTGTCCAGTCCTAGGACTGGATTAACCGAAGTAAAAATTCGGCCAGAGTAAACGCGGTCACGTGGGAAGCTAGTCCAAAATTCGTCTAAGTCGAAAGTCCTTAAAATCTTTCAAAGTTCACACAATAGTTGACCAGAAATCGTGTATTTTGGTCGGAATTCAGAAACAAAGTACAAGTAGATGGTATTTCTACAACTAAGGATGATATATTACACAATTTATCCAAAGTAGTTGTAGAAGGAGCGATGTTTGCAACACTGGTGAAAAGCGAGAAAGCAAAATATAGCATGCGATGGTAAAAAAAACTCATTGACGTCCCTCTTGAGCAGGCGCTGCGTCGTCCGGATAGTCCCCATACATGTCGTCATCTTCCACAGGCTGCAAAGGCCTTGAAGGATCCAACGACGGCGAGAGCAGGACTTGCGAAGGGGTATCCGACGAAATAAACTGGTTCTGAGAATCAGGGACCCAGGAGGAGTCCATGGTTTCTAGAAGGCAGCCCCAAAAACCATTAAAAGCTTGCTATAAAAACCAAAAAGCAAAAAATAAAAAACGCACCATCAGGAGGAGTTGGTCTTCGAGTCCGCTGGGCCGGTTGTGCAGAAGAAGACGGTGTTGAATCCGGTCGCTCCGAATAAGGACGATAAGTCATCGCCGTCGAAGAAGACGATGGTGCAGGCGGCGGAGAAGACAACAATGGGCCTTAAAAAGATGAGATCTCAGAAAATAAAAGAGTAAGAACTTTTACCTGGGGGACCAAAAACCGGCACGGAATCCTTCTTCACATCCAGGAAAGACTGGGACGAACGAGCGGGCGCAGGAACCGAAATACCGAAGGTCGAAGTTGGAAGAGTCCATGCTGGACGATGAGGCTCCGAAAGGAGCGAACTCCGAACTTGGGGCGCGTCCATGGAACGAGGAGGACGAGGCTTTGGAGGACTCGGAGAGTCAGTAAGAACAGCGATTGGTGGCGTATCAATAGGTCGAGAGCGCGAAAGAGGCTTTGGGCGCGAAACCGTCGAAGGACCAGGCACCGAAGAAGAAGTCGCTGAAGAACGATGTTCGAAAACAGAGTCCGGGACGATGCTCAGGTCGAAAGGCCGGGCATCCGAGCGAAAGGTCTTCGGCGGCTGGCTACGCCTCGCCTGTTCCGTGAGCGGGGGTTGCGGAATATCGGCAGAAGCGGCGTCGGACGCCGAAACGAACTTGTTCGTGAAGTCGAGAGGAAGCTGGTCCTGAGGAACGGAAAATTCCTCGGCCGGAAGCTCCTTCGCTTCACGATAAACCGGCTCGGACAGCTGGACGGGTTCATAAAGCTGGGTCTTCGCGGGCGGGTGACGCTTGCGATAATCAGCAAGGGCGGACTCGTAGGTAACATCGAGACGGTCGAACAACTGCTGGATCATTTCCACCGAATCCTCTGACTCGAATTTCGAAATGAAATGGTGTCGAGGCAGGACGGTTTCGGCCTGGAAATAATGAACAGCGAAGTCGTTCAGGTCTTGCTCGTACTCCATGCCAAATTTGCGAACGATCGAGTACTGAAGCTCGAGGTTGCGGCGAGAGCGGACCAGTGTCGTCAGAAGCGAAATCATATCTGTAAAAAAAATTATCAGTGTAAAAGTTCGCGACGATGGAAATAAGAATCAGGCGACGTACAGGAGTTGCTTGTCCCCACCAAGGGTTCCATCCGGTCTTGAACCCGCATAAACTCGACGCCGCTATGGGTAAAAGCGCAGCGCATGCTCCCCTGAGAACACGCCCAGCACGCCATGTTCCACTTGTAGAAAATACAGCGCGTGTTGCGCGTAATGCACGTCGGACAAGAGAACATAGCCTGTATCAAAGTCAGGATTCCCGAAAAATATCGAGCCCAAAAATAATAACTACGCACCCGCTGATATGGCTGGGGAAGGATAGAAGTTATCACAAGGGCCCGGGGAATCAACTTGGGAGCGTTTATCGGCATCTCGTCGCGGCGGCGCTGGGTCGTGGTGGCTAAAATAGGAGGGATTAGCACCAAGACAAGACAGAAAAGGAAAGGACGTACGATGAACGTCATGATTATACGAGTCGTACTCGGCATGAGAGTGTAAAGTCGACGCAAATTCGTCTTCATCCTCGGGCCCTCCATCGGAAGCAGCGGCCTCGACAGCGGTCTCGGCCTCGGCCTCAGCCTCAACCTCAGCCTCCGTCTCCTCGGCCTCGGGCTCCTCGTCGTTGGACGGCGCGTAGTCGGACTGAGCAGGAGAAGGTGACGGCGGGGGAGGAGCCTTCGATTTAGGAGCCGAAGACGAAGATTTGCGCTTGGGCTTCGCCGGTTTCGCAGGAAGAGGCGCAGAAGCGGGAAGGGAACGGAGTTCTTTACCCCCGGCGGTCTAAGAGAACGATATCAATAAAGAGTCGCAGAAGTAAGAAAAATAACTTACCTTACGAACCGTTTTGATAACCGACACTGGGGGCAGGCTATGATCTGCGGGCCCCGCAGATAGGCCGGAGATCGGGCGGAGATCAATTATCTGCGCCAAATATTCCGGCCATCTACGGGCCCCGTAGACAGCCGGAATATTCAAAATATTCCGTGGATCTCCGTATGATCTCCGGGGCCCGGAGATCACCCGCAGATCGATCATCTCCGTACGATCTGCGGACCATCTGCGGGGTCCGCAGATTTTGAATCTGCGGACCCCGCAGATGGACCGCAGATCTTTAACCAAACATTCTAGAAAAGGGAATAAATGAAATGCTTCTAAGATACTTGAATAGGGAACTATTCCTTGACCGTTCCCAGTGTCACGTACTATGAAAACTCATACCTCTCTCTTCAACTCTCCTTCCTCAGGCTCCCACATACCAAGTAAGTATGATTTAGATACGAGTTCAGATCCAGTAGACATACGAACATGTATCGATTTGTGTATCCACATACTGTGGGCTATGTCCCACGGCCAGTTTGAAACTGAGAACTCTGGGCTCGCAACCTCGCATCACTTCGGACTCTGGAGAATGGGTTATAAATTTACGAGCGATGTGTAGCCGCCGGTACGGCGGAGGGCGTCGCAGGCTCGTCGCCGCTGCCGCTTGACAGGGAAAGTTCAGTGTCCCCATCCGTGTCGTCGTCGCCCGAGGTGGGCGCACATCGGCGGGGGCGCGGGCGCTTTATCTACGACCACCACAGTCGATGCGAGATATGGAGCGACGAAGACGAATTCAAAATCCCAGGCAGCACGAACGTCCCTTTGGCTTCGGGTAGGGCTTCGCCGTTCTGGACGTGGTGTTGAGGAAGCAGAGGATACGGGCGTTGGGGTGCCGAGCCGGCGGAGCGTGTCGTAGGCGGTGCGGAGATATATGCGGATGCGGAGGGAGAAGGTATACGGGGTGCTGGCGTCGACGAGGCGGTGGGCGTGGGGATGTAGAGGGCGAGCCAGCCGCAGGAGGTACACGGCGGCCTGCATCAGCAGGAACGACTTGCCGCAGTCCGCATGCCCGTTCAGCACCAGCCGCGACAGCAAAGACATAAACTCTTCCAGCGCCCGTACGAGCTAGAGCGTCGGCGACGTCGTCACCGAGCAGGGCACCCCGAAGATGGGGAGCTGCAATAAGGACTATTAAATAAAATAAGAAATATAAGAGAAAAGTGGAGACGCACCTCAAGCCACATCTTCTTCAACTTTGTCAGCAGTCGCGCTCGCATCGACGGGACATCAAGTTTGACGGGTCCCGGTCTCTTGATCGCGGGCTCAAATATCTTGCGTGTCAACCCCCCCGGTAGGCAGTGCCCAAAGACTCCGCTCCCGTGCCTTGACAATGGGGCCGCATCGCGTCACACTCGACGCCCTTGGGCACCGCTTTTTACGATCGTTGGGCTTTCTTGGGCTTCCTCTTCATCACTCTGGCCTTGCAGCGTGTTGGCGGTCACGAGAAATATTGAAAGCCCAGCGGCTCGGCCCATAATTCCAGCGCCCGCACCAGCGAGAGAATAGGTCGCCACCGAGCAGGGCACCCCGAGGATCCGGAACTGAAATAAAGTAAGACACCCATAATGATAAAATGAAGAAAGACGTACCTCGAGCGGTCACCGGTGGATAGTAGATCGTCGATTTGTTTGTGCAACCAAACAAAACTTTGATTCCCGGTTCGCATCAACTCGCAACCTCTCGCAAAGTATGATTTGACTTAAGATGCAAATGAGCATGGTCTAGTACATAGTAACAACAGTACATCCGACTGCACGCAAATGGGACATCTTCATCCGAGTCCGAGTCGGAACCGTCGACTCCAGTTTGCTTTTAAGAAGTCTCCGCCGATTTATCGAGCTGCCAACCGGCAAAATCTGTCGTTATTCAGGGAGTCTGAATCAGTCAGCGTCAAGTCTGGCATGACGAATGGATAGTCAAGAAACGACGTCACACACCTTTGTAGTCCTTGCAGACATCGGGCTGGTAGTCGACGATGGTGACAGTGCGAATCGTACTGGTGCTTCTCTGATCATGAGGGCCGACACGCATGGCCTTGGGTACTTCTGGGCTCTTCTTCAAATGAGAATGGTACTGTACGCCCTTCGATGTCATCGGGGATGTCCAAGTCGTTTTCCCCGGAATCTGCCCGCTCCTTCCGCCGACGCTTCGCCTCGTCTCTAACCTGGCCCCTCCTTTTCGGGCGATCTGGATCAACATTTCCGTCGCGTTGGGAGATGGTGCGCTTGGTGCCCGCGCTAAGGAAATTGGCAGGCGCTTTTCGGGAAGGAAAGACCAGCGCCGACTCCGAGGACGAGGCCACGGAGGTCTGGACATCGTTCCCTGAAGCGATTGGGCCCATTCACGGCTGGGGGTTGTAGGGCGCAATTTGTCCTTCTTGAAGAAAGAGACCTTAACTTCCGGGGACGCCATCGTAGTTTGAACCCAAGAAGCTATACAAATAGAGATGTTCGATTCGTTTGCGCAACTGCTCGACACACCTGGCTGTACCACGGCCCCCGGCGGGGTTCCACGCCGCGCAGCCACACGCACCCGTCGTTCCCGGCCGCTTCGTACTCATCTCCAGGAAATATCCACTCTCGAGAACGAGATACTCGAGCTCAAAAAATCGCTCTCCGAGTACAAGTCCATGCCCTCCCTGCAACATATCCCCGATCCAACGTCCACATCTTCTTCGGGCCTCTCCTTCTACTGCTGCTCGTCCGTGGCCAACCTGCGCATGATGTAGTTCAACCAGATGCAGACGCTGCACGCGCAGATCGCGGGGTCGGCTAAATTTGCGCTGACAACATCCACCCAGCCGATGGTATGGGTGATGGCGGGGGAGACGGCCCACAGCGCGCGACGCAGCGGGGGACGTGTTGTGTTGCCGGCGTCAACGTCAACGTCATCATCCGCGTTGGTAGGTCCCGAATCTGCCCCGACGCCGCACCGCAAGCGGCTAGAAATAAGGAGAGCGCGCCAAGCGTAAGCTAGACGGGTGCGCGGGTGACGGGACAGTGAAAGACGAATCCAGCGCAGCCGATGGCGGGGGGGATGGTCAACAGAGCGCGACGCGAGCGGAGGTGTTGTGTTGCCGGCGTCGACGTCGATGTCACTGTCACGCGTTGGTAGGTCCCGAATCCGCCCCCACGCTGCACCGCAACATCTCGTCGGCGCGGCGTCCGAATCCCGCCCGTGCCGATCATGTCGCGTGCACGAAACCTACAAGGAATGGCCGGCGGCGACTGCACGCGGGGAGGGAAGGTGTGCGAGTGCGAGTGCGATTCGGGTGTACACGCGCAAACTCGCACCCACGCGCACGTCGAGCCGGCTGCCTTGCGCAGGTCTCGTACTACTCATGTAACTACCCACACTGCCTAAATCCAATTGTATTCACGCGATCTATACGTTAGCATCGGGGCAGAAGGAAGGAAAGCAGGCAGTGACTTACACAAAGTAATGAACATCTGCGCGCAAGGTATACAACACAGGTACGCATCTGCATGACTTGGCCTCGAAACCTTATGCAGAGAGCCACAAGTCAGCGCCCAGATTTGGCCGGAAGTTACTTTACCTACAGAAATAAGAAAAATTCGCGATTTTTTGGGTAAAAAGCCGACTCGCAACGACACGGCGGGATGGAAGCCTATTCGCACAGGTCAATGAATGCTCATTTAGAAATACGGTGGACTTACCTTGTGGGAGTTCAGCGTGGCTTAGGAATCTGAGACCGAGGGAGGGCCATAGGCAATCGGTACCGGAGAGCGAAAGTGTGGAATCACTCACGCTGCCCGCGCCCATTGTCCCCTTCGATCCATTGAAGTCCGGGACAAGCGGTATACCCACTTGGGCACAAGCCATCAAGAACCCCTTGGAATGTGCGGACACGGATTGAGGTAGCCGCCGGTGATCTCTGCCCCCGTTGTGCATCTCCGTCACACTCGCGCCGAGATCCGCGTGTTTGTCCTCCCGCGCGCTTCCCCGGGGCCTGCACTGACATTCTTTGGAGCCGCCGGCCGCACACGTCACATCCGAGGCGGATTCCGCCTTGGCGGCGTGTGGGCGGCTTCGGCTTCGGCTGCATCGATGCGACTCGCGCACGAGGCGCGCCCACGCGACGCCATCGACGTCGAACGCCTCGTCGCGGGCCTTTACTGCGCCATCACCGCCCTCGAGGAGGACGGGGACGAGAACGCGAGGAGTTCCGCGTACGCGAGATGCCTGTGAATTAAGATCTCGGTTGGTGATCCCGCTTGCTGGTGGTGTTAAGGAGGTGTGGGAGAGGAAGGCTGAGGACGCGCGGGTCGACAGCGAGCCCGGACGAGGAAGCCCCAGGCGGCGGTGGGAGATGCCCGAGACGAGCGCGCGCACGGAGGGGGTCGTACGAAGGGGCTGAGACAGACGAAGGCAGCGTGAGTCTGGGTAGAGCTGGAAAGAAGTCGCACCCACCTCGCCGATACTCCACCCCCAAAATGCCCACTTCGACCTCCCACACCGCGCCATCCTTGCACACGAATTTCTTGGTGGAGAGGCCCGCGGGGCCGGCGTCGAGCGCTTCCGTTTTCTTGGCTTGTTGGAGGTGAAAAAGGCGTCGGGAATCGCGCGCGAGGCGGCGGGCTCCATCTGCTGCTGAAGTGTCGACTTGTGCGTTTTCAGATCAAAAGGGCCAGGCGTGTAACTGTAAGTAAGGAATTCGTATCGTGCAGGACAGAGACTGGACAATGTTGCGTAACGTAGGAACCAAACAAAACCTTTGATCCCCGGCTTCGCTGATCTCGCATCCTTCTCGCATCACTTCGCAGCATCCGAGTCCGACCAGCAGCAAGTGCAGATGGAGCTGCAAAAGCAAACTGGCACTCTTCCCTGGGCTCATTCTTTGGGTGGATAACACACGCCATTGCCCGGCTGCAGTATATTTCGAGCAAACAAGCCGCAGTTTGGCTTTGCCGAGTTTGGAGAACCGGACGGTGTGCTGTGTGCATGAACTTTGAACGACACCAAGCGTCCTGCATGATGCGTGAGGAGATGACCTGCAATTTCTTTTTTTCTTTTTTCGTGTTTTTTTTTTCTGGCTTTATCTACATGGATCAAAGCACACGATAAAACCCGTGCTTTCCTCGATGCGTACGCACTTTCCTCAATGTGTACGCCCGGGGCCCCGCACTCTGACACAGACACAGACAGATGGGGAGCTCGAGACGAGGCTCAAAAAGGGCAGGCGACGCAATGAGTAATTGGCATTTAACGATGTGCGTCCGCTCCCTCTCTTTCGTTTTTGCATTTTCCGCTCAATGATAGTTGATTACCAGCCTTCAAACTGTCACATGTATCGCTTCTCCACTCCCAAGTTCTTCCACTCTTCAGACTCTGCTTACCCCATGCACGTTCAACTGATAAATTAAGTTCGAAGTGAGTCGGACTTAGAGTCTGTCCGGTCTTCCCCAGCCAACGACTCACATCTAATTGATCAGCTTGTTGATACTTTTGACCAGGTACATACTTGTTTTCCTTCATGAGTTGCCCTTGAAATGATCGGTTTCAAGACTCCGCCAGTGGGTGACTTGTATCTTCTTTCGACTTCCTCTCGCCCCATTGCCGACTTATTCACATGCCCTTCCAGCGACTATGTGAGTGTATTGAATTCCATATATATCCGTGCACACATTTAAAGTCATCTTTGATACCAAATATCCTAAGTACCTCAAGGCAATATATATATCAAGAAACTTGACAATATGGCTCATCCACGAGAAGTGTATGTCCTTTCCGTTTCTCCTTCGATGACTGTCTGAATATTGAGTGGCGCAGAACTGCCGCCACTCAAATTCTTTGATCATGTCCAGATTCCAGATTAGGCCTCGACCCGGGTTCGTACGTGTGAATCGTTACATTTAGGAAAGGCTCTCAACTGTTTATTATTTCGCTCGTCCTTCTTTCTAACTTTAAATCGGTCAGTATCCTGACCACGCGTATGGTCAAGGTCGAATAACCTTCAACTCGAACCGTTAAATGGCTAAGCAGGTATCTAAATGTTCTATTTTATATCATTTCGGCCGCTGATTTCTGGCTTCAACTTCTGCCGGCGTCTTTCGAATTTCAACATTGAGTCCAGTACATAGTTCCGACACACCTCGTTCCGACGACGACTCCAGCAAACTTCGAATCGAGTTCTTGTTGTGCATCAACATTCTACTTTCTACTATTCATAAAATAACGCCTGTCTGTCTGAAGCCTTTAGGAGACCGAAGGACGGCATCGACAGGCGTACTGATGGCGAATTGATGGCGGAGCTCCGCGACGACGCAACGAGCTTCAAGCTTTCAAAAGCCGATTTCCAATTTCCAATACTTGAGACGAAGTGCCGGGGCGCGAAGCGCCCCGGCGCGCTCTTGTACCTGTCAGTTTACTTCCAAGGTTCAAGTTTCACGTTTTACTGCCCATTTTCCTCACAGCTCAAATTCAGCCGACGCACTCCCTGTATCCCGGACATGTATATACGGGTCCAAACGCCTGATCGCGTATTAAGCCCTCATTCGCGGTATCTCCTTGCCTCGCTTCTCCACGACGTGCTAATCATGTGAATTTTAATTCAATCCGGACACACGGGTCTATTGTCTAAGATCTTCTACTCCGGTCTGTGGCTCTCTCAGCTGATTGATCGCTCCGTCCTGGACCCTCCCTCGCAGCGAATATCATGATTCGGGTTCGCACGGTTGTGATTTCGCCGCCCGACTTGGATTTCCGAGGCTCCTTCCGAGTCCTTGTTCAGTAAAACGAGCCGGAGGGCCGTTTTCATGCTTCCGTGAGGTGTTCTGTTATCTGAAGACTGGGTTGTTAAGTTGATTATTTTTTAATGCGCCGTAGGTCATGCTACATGTGTGTCTGTTGGGATTGTTTCTCGCGGTTTAAGTAGGTAGGTACATACATCCGGGCCTTACTACAATCCAATTCGAGATGGCTTTAAAACCGGTTTACCCCCCGACCTAGAATTGATTACAATTTATCATGCCGACTTTGATTTGTTATAGCTGGAAAACAATGAAGCAAGCTGGCGTTCAACCTGTCCCTGAATGTAACCACGAGGTATGTAGTATCCACCTCCAAATTGACCTTTGGTTCTCAAGTACTTTAGGCTACCCTGTGGTGCGCTCCAAGTCTGCGGAGTCGTCGGATGGTGTTCAATTCCGAATCCGAGTCGGTGCGTCCGGTATCGATCCCTTCTTATCCTTCTCATTCTTGGTCGATCGTGCTTGCGACTGAGACGGCTTTAAATTCGGCGCGACGCTGTTTCCGGGCTTCAGGTACAACGTGGTGGGTTCCCTGCTTTCCCCTTGAAAGGCAGTCTATTATTCTCGGAATAAGTCTCATGCTGCTCCATTCGTCGTCTTCCGCGAGTCTTTCCCAGTCAGTCATTCACTTGACCCGCACAACTTGAATTTGACTAACCAAATTCCAGAAGTGCCGATTTGATGTTGCTAGTTCCTTCCAACCTTTCGTGTTATTGGTGCTGGTCGCGTTTCTGTTGCACATATATATATTCTCCTCACTCCAACGAAATCCTCATACCAACTAACCATTCGACTTGAGTTTGGTTCAGATTCCTTGTTCGGGCGCATTCAAGGTGCATGCATACAGTTCTCTCCTCGTCTTTGGTCTTTCCAGTCCTATCTGTAGGTATTCATTTTTTCAACTCCAATCCATGCTTCCCGACAACCTAATAGCAACTTGATATCCGTTTAGACCCTGCCGGACCCAGTATATAGTATATATATGCGGTCTACATCTTCCTATCACGAGGTATTCTCCTCCCACTCTTACCCCCTCTAATTATTTAGCCCGCTTTCACCGACCTCGGATTCGCAGTATTCGTACTGCTGTGAATGATTTTGCGGGGTTCCCACAGTTCGGATACCACTTTCGGTTTCTGTTCTTTCGACGATTTGGGCTCATTCTTCGCGGAATATCCTCAGATTCTTCAAACACATAGCTGGCTCCTCCTTATTCCTTGATTCGGCGTCTTCAAGTCCACCACCGGTTCCGAGGTATTTTACATTCATTTCGCATTCAGTGCCAAGTTGGACGCTGATTTTATGTCTAGCCTACTAAGAGCCGATTCATTCTTTTATAAGCTCGCATGGATCCTTCGAGTCCTCTATGTACATTGAACTCAATGTGCACTTCTAACGCTCGTGTAGCTCAGCACATGGTCACGACACTCTTCCCCGTGTAATGTCCACCTGCTTCTTAAATCTCCTTACTTACCTGTTCTTTTCAGCTCAAGCTCCAAGTGCGTTTTCTTCGAGAACTGCCAGAACCTATTTCATTCAGTTTTTTTTTTGGCCATGTGGGTTTCAACAGGCGCTGGAACTCGAATAGCCTATTAGCCTGTACTATCGAAAGTAGTAGGGTGCTTCTATAATCTACACTTTACGTACAACTTACCAGGAGGAAAGTTTCAATTTGTACACACACGTGACCGGATGCGTCGCGTCTGCATAAACAGTGTTTTGTAAATAAAAACAGTTTTATTTGAAACAAGTATTTTAATTTAAAATAGCCGAGCGTCTGCAAGATCAGGCAAGATCACTGATTCACGCTGGTGGCAAGCTTGACTTTACAAACCATCTTGCTACCCCTGCTCAAGCATCTCCGCTCGATAGCCTTGGTGTATGGTTCAGCTGGGTCGTCTCCTCGATCCGGACGTTCTGAGCGGCGGCGGAACTTCCCTCGCCTAGCAACTCCATGCTGGCTGCGGGGGAGGCTCGTGCTCTTTTTTTTTTTCCCCTTTGCGTCGTAGGTTTTATTTTTGCCCACGCGTCGCTGTTCCCGCCCCACTCAATACAGTTGAGTCTCGAATCCCTGCTTCAATCCGAATTGTCGTGTTTTCTGGCCCAAAAGCGCGTTTTGTGCGTATTTCGTTACGACCGGCCATTACTCCTGCTCACTCTCATCCAGATCGCACCTTGAGCTTTCAACTCGTCGAGCTCGACGTGGGCGCCTCGTCTTCGCTTCCACTACCAACGCCTTCCGGACCACGACGACCAGATGCGCTCGAGCAAGACACTCTCCAACGGCCGAATCCACTGCTGGGTCTAGCACTTGACCAACTTCGGTCCATTTTGGTACGAAGATCCATGGCGATGTCTAGATTTTCCGTTTTACAGGTGCGTGGGCAGCGGTTCTTTTCAGAGATTGGTATTGACAATTCAACGCAGCTCCTCTCGTTCTGGACACCCCTGCCCCCGTCCATGCCGCTTGATTCCCCGACGACACCACGTACCCATACCTACTACCGCTGGGGCTGGGTGGGCGACGATGCGGGCGAGCACACGCTCGAACCCTACGCGCTCAACTTCAGCTTGCTCGCAGTCCTAGCGGCAAACTTGCGGAGGGTGCGTTGCGTGAGCGTTGGGCGGGTCCAGACGGGCATAACGCGAGGGAAATAACACTGTTCTCATCTACACAGGATTCTCGCTCCCGCACGCGATCCTGCAACTCGACCTCGTCAAGAACCTTGGCGAGCGAATGTACCCTTTCCGATTTTCCCTCGCCAACGTCTCGGGCGCTCTTCCAACCCGCGCTCCTTGACCTCGAAGCCGCTCATATCCACGCCCGCGCCTGCACACCTCGGCCACGCCCTCATTCGCACCAGCCGCACACCCGCAGACCCTCGCTCGTGTTTCTTCGCCACAAGACCACCGGTACTCACGCTGCACCCGCGACTGCAAACTTCGTCCACATCTAGGCACCTGGCGCACGTCCGCACCTGTGCCCACGACCTCAAACCCGCCGCCACCCACGCCCATGCTCTTCTCCCCCGGGCACACCCTCTGAATCGCCAGCCCGCGCTGGCCCAATTTCCGATGTATCTTTACGCTGGGGAGCTTCGCATTGCCAGAGGACGACAATGCGACCACCTCGGTCCTGTACGGCCTCGCGGAATGGGACGGTGAGCATTCGTCTTACTTTCTATCCCTTTCCTCTTAAATCGTATACAGCGACGTCCCCCGCTCCGCCCGAAGTGCGCCTCGACGGCGGGATCTTTGCATTGGTCTGTTCGCACCACACCTCCTCGTCCATGCGCGCCCAGGGCGTTAAGGCCTTGTGCGGCCGCTGGCTCATCAAGGGCGCGCCCCATGTCTTCCTCTTTGACACAGGCTCCATGTACAGCCGGCTCGACGAGTGGGGAGGCGACCTCTGGAACCTCGCCGGAATCCCGTCCCCGCCAAAAGACCACGAGACAAACGAGACCATCGTCTTTGGCTACCTCATCGCCTTGTCCTTCGGCGACTACGTTGCCCGCCAGCTCACAATCGCCCTCGTTGCACACTTCCACGAGTGGCAGGCTGGTCTCGCCATCCCCAAAACACCACATCGACGTCCCCACCGTCTTCACCACCACCCTTCTCGGCCGCTATCTCTGCGCCGGGAGCGTCGATTTCTAGAACAACCTCCAATACTTGGACGTCGACCACGAGGCCGGCAAGCGCGGCATCGACCACCGCTACTGCATCGAGCGATCCGCCACCCATTGCGCCAACGTCTTCACAACCGCTTCCCACATCACCGCCTACGAGGCATAGCACCTTCTCAAACACAATCCAGACGGCGTCGATCCACACGGTCTCAATGCCGTCGAGTTCCAGGCCATGCACGAGTTCCAGGACAAGCACGCTACCTCCAAGGCAAAAATTGACGAGTTTGTCAGAGGTCACTTTTATGGCCATTATGGTTTCGATTTGGATAAAGCGCTTTATGTGAGTGGGCACGCGACTGTCATTCGCGACACGCACGACACTTTTATACGAGGGCGCCGTTAGACGACCCGAGTACATTCTTCATATGCGCTTTTCTCGTCACTCGTATTTGTTTCCACGCACGCTAATATACACCCCCAGATGTTCACCGCAGGCGTCGACATGTTCATCGAGGCCCTCGCACGGCTCAACTACCAACTGCAAAAGAGGTAGGCATCTTTACTCGGCGCTCCTCCAACGCCCGCCTGACACGTCTCCTCCAGCGCCTTCGCCATCACGGTCGTCGCATTCATCATCATGCCCGCAGCGACGCACAGCTACACGATCGAGGCTCTCAAAGCCCAGGCCATCACCAAGCAGCTGCGGGACACGGTCACCGAGATCCAGAACCACATCGGTGCGCGCCTATTCGAGAGCGCGGGGAGATTCCACGGGTGCGTTGCGTTCGTTCCTTTCTCTTTACATGCACGCCCAACACCGCTTCCCGCAGCGACTCCACCACGTTACTCTCCACGCCGTCCGCGCTGCTGTCGGACGAAGACCTCGTGCTGCTCAAACGGCACATCTTTGCGCTCAAGCACAACAGCCTCCCGCTGATCACGACGCACAACATGGCCGACGACGCAAACGACCCGATTCTGAACCAGGTGCGAGTATTGGTGTAAAGGACCTCTTTTCTGACGACGCCGCTCCCAGATTTGCCGCGTGCCTCTCTTCAACGACTTCTCGGACCACGTCAAGATCGTCTTCCACCCCGACTTCCTCAACAGCTCCAACCCGATCCTCGGGCTCGACTACGAGGAGTTTGTGCACGGGACACACCTCGGTGTACGAGCCGTTGCACGCCCGCGGAGTGCACGGTCGTCAGTCCCTTCCCTCATCGCGTGTGGTAGGAACTAACGGACCCTCGCGCAGATGGGCATCCCGTCGATCACGACGAACCTCTCCGGCTTCGGGTGCTTCATGGCAGGCCTCATCGAGCGGCCGCAGAACGAGGGGTGCTACATCGTCGACCGGCGCTCGCAGTCCGTTGAGGACGCCGTGCAGCAGCTCGCGGACCACATCCACGCGTTCACCAGCAAGACACGGCGGCAGCGGATCAACTAGGTTTGTCCCGCCCTGCTCCCGCTTTCTTTCTCTCATGGCTGATACAAGAACCTCGGGATCGAGTACAGCAAGTCACGGCAGCTCACGCTCCGTCGGGCGTACCTCGAAGCGTTCGCAAACGGCACGGACAACGACGAGGGCGAAGACCACTTTGACGCCAGGGAGAGGAAGGGGTGGATGGTGCCGAGCATGCCCGCGAGCGCGCGCTTCCGGGACGGCGACGCCCGGCGATATGGGGACGCTTACGGAGGAGGTCCGTCGCATCTTCTCCGTATTCTTTTGTTAACATACTCTGTGCAGATCTCGCTCACGTCCGACATAAGTCTTAGTCGGACGCGCAACCAAAGCGACGTGAATTTCTCCTTCACACTCCTTTTTCCAAGACTTAACGTGTCTCCCTGTGAGCCGATGCGAGTTGATGCGAAAGTTGCCACGCTCCGTCGCACTGCGTCCGGTTTTGAAGGTGGATCTGCCGAATTCAATTAACTGTGTGCCGATATGTTCTGTCATTCAGTTCACCAACATACCTCCTCCTTCAACAAAATTCTTGAAAACCATATACGTGCGCTTCTGCCCGAGGCGCTGTGCTTCGTCTGAAGTGCACACGAGGGATCATGCTACAGGACAAGGTGCGTCGTCTATCATTCCTTCACTTTCTGAAAGAATGCGCACACAGACCCGCCTCCTACCCCACTCGCGTGCTTCATGCACTTCAGTCGTGTTTTCTGCACTTCGACCGCATCGACTGAAATCGTTCGTTCTTCTATACGTACTCCGAGAATTTATCTGAGAAAATCGAAAACCAAGACGAATGCGGCGCAAGATCTTGCGGACGGGACTGATACCCTCGGAGCCGCGTGTGCGCCGGCGACGCGAGTCCGCCTCGGGCGTGGCGCGTGCGGCTGCAGGTGGCCGCACCGAAGAGCGAGTTAAAATGAATGAATGTGCGAGTTCGCGTTGCAAAGTACTGCCAGAAAATATTTGGCACTTGAAAAGTGAGAAATCTCTCCTTACTGCGGACGGAGCGGCTGAATGCAGAACGCACACGACCTACGATCGGGAGAAGATTCCCAAACGTGAATTCGAGTCGCCTTGCCGTGGGTGCAAACCGAGTGCGCAACAGTAGCCCATTCTCACGGAAGAGAGAATGTTGTTTGGTTCCGGAGCGAGAGCCAAACACTCTTCTCTTCACTCTTGCGCGCCTTGACCAAGCTTCGACTCAACCGACCTTGACACTGAACTCGCAGATGATCAACACCCTGAGGCTGTAGCATAACGCCGCTGCTCTTGCTCCCTTACGATGCAGCCGGACCCGAAGCCGCCCATGCGCCGCCGACGCGAATCCGTCTCGGGCCTGGCGTGTGCGGCTGCGACCGGAGTGCGCGCGAGCTATGAGGAACGAGCAAGGTACAATAAAGCGTCTGTCAAGAGAGACTACGCGAGCTACAAGTTTACCTCCGATACAGACCAACTTGTCCACAGACACCGCCGTGTCTTCCGACTACGAATTCTCCAATGAGGTCGACGATGTTTTCGACGACGACAACATGCAGGATGATGGTGAGCCAATCCTGAAGCTAGGCCTGACTCATCAAATATGCCTCCTAAAGTACACCAGACTCGGACGGTAGCGACGACATGGACAAGAACGAATTCAAAGTCGTGCCAAAGACTACCCGCAAGGCGTATGAGCTCGTGTATCACTCACATCCTCTCGAGCCTTGTTTCGTTAAACGGGCCAATAGCTCTTGTCCACAATCCCGGGCCACCAAGTTAGGGGACTCACCTCGCTTCGGTGGCAGGTAATCAAGGCCAGACCTAGTTGGAGCCATTGCCGAGTTTTGTCAACAAAGGTTCGGGTGATCGAATTTGGAACTCTGAAATCGAGCAAGGTTGAAGCGGGGTAAATCTGGTTCAAACGCGTCGTTCAGCCCAAGGTGTAGCCCAGAATATACGTCAAAATGTGACTTGACGGTATTCTACTGTTAGCTTGTCGAGTTCACGCAACTTGAAAGTGGCGATCACATACGATTCTAGGCTCCATAAATTGTACACACACCTTTGAAAGTAAGTATAGGGATTGGGATTTGTTTGGATTTTACGGCTCACGAAAATGTCTTTCGCTCCTAAAATTGGTAGGGCTCAATACGGACCCGGCGGTCGTCAAGGTGCGTCATGGAGCAGGTGTTTTGAACTGCACTCAAATACCACAGGTCCTCCATGATGCGGAGAGCGACATTGGATGGTTGCAGCAAGACTTCGATCTATACATCGTCAACCTCTTCGACACGTTCCACACCTCGCAACTCCTCGAAATTCCGCGGCCAGGACGAGCGCACCCTTGTAAAACTCTCCAGAAATCAAAATGGCAGAGACTTCATAGCCCGATACTTCGCCACAAAGTTACTAGATACCTTCTGAAGGTTTGGGAGGACTTATCTAGAGCCAATTTGCCGCCGTTCACTTTTATGAAAAGAAAAAAACGAAAGTCTGAGAAACAGAGTCAGTATTGACTCGGACCGAGTATCTGAGCAAAACGGACCTCGAGGCGACTCCAGTACCCGCCTAAAGAGGAGGTCTGAAAGGCTTCACAAAGGCCTGGAACTCGTATAGAAGAAGATATCTCGCTGAATGTCAAAATGGCCAGCAAGTGAAGTACCACAATTCATGAAAGATTACCTGTCCAGTTGACGTCGGAGACCACCGGGGAGGGTGCCTGTGAATAGATCAAAAGGCCAGTCGCTGATTTGGAGCGATACGGAGCGAAATGACTTTACCAGGTCAAGTCGGTCTTTTGCTTTACCAAATTGGGATATTGATGTTGCAGGACCTGCGAATGCCTACACGTCCCATGGCTCCGACTCCTGCCGAAGCGAATTCGCACCCGACGCTGCGTGTGCGGCTAGCGCGCCAGCCTAACCCACATCACATCAGCGCATGCGACGATTGCTTGTCGATGACACGCAGATGGAGCCGACACGGCACACGCCCGAGTCGAATTCAACGGAAAACACGGCCCCGCACCCGCACAACCCGCGAGCGCGAATTGCATTGTGTGTGTGGCTAGTTCCCTGACCTGTCGCAGTGCGCGCCGAGCGCTTTTCAATGTGTTTACCATCTGTGGAGTTGACCGGGAAATGACGCAGTGAATTTCGAAACTGAACGGGCTCCATAGAGGTCCGGTTAATCTACGGAGCGGTGAAATCATCGGGAAGAAAAAGGGATAGTTCAAGTGAACCCCGGTCATGATAATATAACGAGAAAGTGGGAGCTTCCCTTCAATGAACAGTATCTCGCTCCGAACGAGCCCCTAATGCATGTCAAGTCAGTTAGTTTGAGGGAAAACTAAAGAAGAAATTGTATACCTTGATATGTTTTGAGGCACAGGACTGTAAAGCTGTTCCAACTTGTGAATATACTGAAGTGATGTGGACTAATTGAGTACAAGACAATGAATCAGTAAAGAACTTCGAGTTGGTGAAGACACTGAAGAGTTGACGTACGTTGATACAGTCCACACGCAAAGCGTCAAGTATCAATGGTGTATGCTCGGCTTGGAAGGCTACAAAGTGTGGCAAACGTTGAGACGAATATATATGCCTAGCGAGGACGGCTAACGCGTTTCGGCATTATGAGCTCAAATAAATGCAGCACCACAGGAACAGACTTTCTGGGAGTTGGTCAGGGAGCCAGGGTTTTTAAAGTACAAAGGCTGCGCCATTCTTCAAGCTTATAACTGGTCTCACTGCTTGAAGGATTTCGGCATAGGATCTCAGGCTCGAGATCTACTGAACCGGAACCAAAGGTTAGTGTCGAGCTGTCTCCATTCAAGTTGAATGAGACTAACCTTAGGGCAGCTTGGTTGATACCATGGTAGAACAGATGCAAGAGTCAGGTTGAAATCAGAGCCTGAGATCGGTAAGTTCTTGGTTCGAAATTGTAGTTTTGGAGAAAAGATAGTGGGCAAAACTCCATTTAGTATAAATCAGTGGGGGCCCGAGAAAAATATCCGAGAGCTCAGTGCAGTATATGAATTAGTTGAGCGTCCACACTAAGTCTCTTAGTCTGTCTTGGTCCACACCAAGGAGCGTTTTTGTTTGGCTTGACAAAACAGATGCCTGATGGTCGACTCGGTATCTCGGCACATCACCTCGTTGTGCGTCTCCCGCCCACACGTTACGCATCTTCTATTCCAAAACCCACGAGCTCCTCAACAGCGTCGACGTCGGCGCCTGTAGCGCACAATGCAGTGCCCCCGCCGCTGGCTAACTCCGCCGGTCGCTCCTCGCGTTATGAGCCCCACTCATATCAAAGGCCTCGGCCTCGCTCAGATGGAACTCCGAACCGCTCCCGCTGAAGGATCTGGGTTCGACAAACAAATGCCCGCGAGGTGTGTGTAGAATTATGTACCCAAGTCTGATTTAAACGGGTTCCATGCATGTGGGGTCATTGTATATCTCATAAAATCGCGGAAATTCTCTGGACGCGCGCTGTCGCTTGTCGGCACGCCAGGGACGGGCAAGACCGCACTTGCGCTGGCGGTATCTCACGAACTGGGCGCAAAAGTTCCCTTCTGCCCCATGGTTGGCTCTGAAGTGTACAGCACGGAAGTCAAAAAAAAAACCGAAGTCCTCGCCGAGCCGTTTCGGCGCGCAATAGGTGCGCAGGACACATCTCGGACTCGTTGTCACTCACGTGTAGCTCAGGACTGCGGATAAAAGAGACCAAGGAGGTTTATGAGGGCGAAGTCACGGAACTGACGCCGACGGACCACTCAGCGGGTAAGGCAAGACCGTTTCGCATGTCGTGGTGGGCCTCAAAACGGGCAATGGCCCCAAACAGCTGCGGCTCGACCCCAGCATCTACGAAGCCATTCTCAAAGAGGAAATAGTTATCGGGGACGTCATCTACGTCGAGGCCAACACGGGCGCGGTCAAGGTGCGGCTCTGCTTTGAAGAGAAGACATCCTCGTTTACGCGTCTCCCAGCGTGTTGGGCGGTCAGACGCCTACGCCTCGTCTTACGACCTCGAGTCCGAGACATACGTCCCCTACCAAAGGGCAACGTGTATACAGGACGTGACGCTCTGTGATCTCGACGCGGCAAACGCGTGACCGCAGGGCGGACAGGACAGTATGAGCGTCATGCGCAGCCTCGTTAAAAGCGGTCGCACAGAGGTTATCAGATGATCGACAAGCTGCGACGCGAGGACAGGTCTTCCAAAGATATGTTGACCAGGGCGTCGCCGAGGTCGCCCCCGGCGTCGTTTTCATCGATGGGGTGCGAAGGAAAGCACGCCGACCTTCCCTTTCTGAGCGGACTTAGGTTCACATGCTCGACATCGAGTGCTTCACGTACCTCAACGCGCTCCTCGAGTCGCCCATGGCGCCAACGGTCATTCTTGCGACGAACCGCGGCAACTCGCTGGTGCGCGGTACGACCGACATTATCTCGCCGCACGGGATTCCTGTGGATCTCCTCGACCGGTGCATGATCGTCAAAACAGGGGCCTACACGCGCGAGCAGATCGGCAAGGTCGTCCAGCTACGCGCGAACGTCGAGAGGCTGTGCCTTGGCCCGGGTGTGCTCGACCGCCTCGCCGCCGAGGGCGAGAAATCATCGTTAGGGACCCTAGATCTAGACTTGATAACCATTGAATGGACACGGTTTAATTGAAGTAAAAAAAAATACCTGGGTTGATACGAGCATAGTCTCGGCAGTAGCTTGAATTTATATCAATGCGACTGAGTGCCTCAATCTAATAAATCAGCACCAAAGTTAGCATCGCGGAGATACTAATAGCTTAAGGGCTGTTTAGCTCGAACCACCTAAGGATCCTGTAACATTTATACTTAAGGATGGAGTTGGCGAGGGCCTGGAATGAGAATTAAGGATCGCCGACGGCAGGTAACTTGTATTATCCGTGCCGGAATATACATACCTACCTACCTACTACTATTTTTTTTAAAAGCTCTTAAATTTATAGCCGCCTAACTCGAGCAACACGTTCCCGCCATCCAGCGAGCTATTCGGATAAGTTGTTAGGAACACGAGGGGAGATAGCACGAGGAATCGCTTGTTACCTGCGGTTGTCGTGCCGCACCCGCGTCGGACGGCATTCAAGCACGCTGTAAATTGAAGGCGCAGAACGACTGTAGAATGGAGTTCTTCAGAGTACACCTTACCTGGACTGGTCCAAGTAGACAGGCAGATCGAAAAAGAATGAGACTGTTCACAAAACGATGTCTACACAAACGTAAATGAGCATAGTCCAGTACATAGTTCAGTAGTAACGACGGTATATTACCGCCAGCATGCAGATTCGGACGCTTAATTAACCTCGGACGCGCTCCCTCCTTTCCACGTCTCTAAGCCCTCGATTTCAACGGGAGGACCTCCTCCTTCGCTGCATTCCTTTCTTCCCTGTCTTCTTATTTATTTTCTCGAGGATTTTGTCCTCCCTATTGAATATACCCCTGTCAGCGCACCGCATGCAATGCATTTCGCCGTCGGCGTCCTGGAGAAGCGCTTGATCGCGCACGCAGAACACACAATGGGTCACGATGGGATCGGTGTAATGTTCCTGGCAGATAAGGCACGTACATGGGACGTCTTCAACCGAGTCCGAGTCGGAATCGTCGACTCCGGCTTGTTCTTGAGGAGTCGTATCTCCTGCGCCTCGTCTCCGGATGTGATATCCAGGGTTGCGTTTACATGAGAGCCCTCGGCTGTCCATTTGACGTCTGGTGCGTCTGGATCGTCATATCCGTCGTGTTGGGAGGTGGTGCGCTTGGTACCCGCGCTAAGGAGATTGGCAGACGCTTTTCGGGAAGGAAGGACCACCACCTATTTCGGGGACGAGGCCACGGAGGCCTGGACCTCGTACCCCGAGGGTGATAGGTCCGTTTGCGGCCGGTTGTAGGGTGCGACTTGCCCTTGTTGAAGAAAGGGACCTGAACTTCGAATTCCGTGGACGCCATCGTGGTTCGAGCCCAAGCGACGATACCTGCTGTGTCCAAAAAGGGAAGGCGGGGTTATGTATTAACCTCTAGACTACATCCACCGATCCTCGTTTCGATGCTCTATCGCGTGCCGACAGTCAGTAGTACCATTTTATTCCAGTGTGATTCCTCGTTTGGGTGTAGTCCTACCTCCAGAAAAGCTCTTCCTGAGCTTATAAAACTACCATACATGCGTTAGTCTTGTCTCGAGAGGGCTGAGTACAAGCCAACCGTCTGTGGCACATAGTACAGCCGTGTTTCTTCTTCTCGCGCGACAAGAAACCCTGCTCGCTCGCGTTAGCGTCCTCCTTTAGCTCATGTCGGGGAATCTGACCGCATATAATACGCGACGGGTATCCGAAAGTTGTTATTGAGGGACCTCGGCCGCGTGCTATCGCCATACGAATCTTGCGCTTGCTGCTGCTGGTCGCCGGCTGCGCTTTGAGGAGGATCGCCATCTGCGCAGGACTAGGGGACCTGCGGGGTCGGCGACGCAAACACCACGCCCTCCCCGCTTTCAAATTCGCCGCTGCCAGAGCCAGAGGAACAGGAAGAAGAGGTCATGATAAACGAATGTGCGCTGCGCGAAGCCGCCGCTGCCGCAAAATAGCGTAATGGCTGCAACGCCTCGGAGATGTCATGAACAGATCGCTTATCGGACCTGATCCGGGCTTATCTGGCCTTATCGGAGCTGATCTGCGCTTATCTGGGCCTTATCGGACTCCATCTACTGTCAGACTCCTTATCCTGCACTGTAGATAGCGTATATAGCACGATACTTATCATTGATAAGGACACTTCCATATTAGTTTAGGACACTCCCATACTTATCAGATCGTTCCCATGTCACCCACTAGTATATATACTCCCCTGTAGTCGTTGTAGTCCCCAGTCTTGAGCTGGTCATATCTCCACTAGCAATATAGGCAATCCTTTTCCTTTTGAGCACAGCCTTGGTCCACTTTGCATTGCCTGCATAGTATTGGCCAGTGTGTCTGACAAAAGCTCAAGACTCCCCTAACCAACCTTGTGCTCCTTCTCCTCACCTCTAATCTCGCTCTCATCCTCTTATCTCATCCTTATCTCCCACAACTCCGAAATCATCTCATCTTAGTTAGAACCTCCCCTTTCATCTTCAATAAATCCTGAGCCCTTTAGTTAGTAGTAGCCCTAGTCAGTAAGGCAGTAGGGACAAAAGAGTCGTGGTAGCGACTCTCTAAAGCCAACTGTTGCCCCGGGTCTGTAGCAGGCTGTAGCAGGGTTCTCTTCGTCCAGAAACAAACGGTAGTCAATCCGTTGATCTGGGAGGATTTAACAACTGGGCTTTAGTTTTAGCTCTTGACTTGGAGCTACTATCGACGAAGAAGACCCCCGTTTCTGTGTATCACTTCCCAAGGGCTCGCTATTGGCTGTAGGGTCGATCTGTTTGCACAGAGCAGGTACCTGCCATTAGTTCCCTTCCAACCGCGTGGATCCGAGATCCAAACCATAACCAACACACACAAACTCCCCACACTCCGTTTTACACATCATGGCCTCCCCATTCCAAGGCCTACCCCGAGATGACCCCGTTTACATGCACTTGAGCGACGACCAGGAAAGGATGATGGCACCAGCACTTGCTGATGTCGGATTCTGGACTTTGCTTTGGGCTGCTATTCGCAGCTTGTTAAGCAGTTTCTATTCGTTGCTTGGGTTCAATGAGCGTAGCACAGTTGCAACTGAACGCATCGCTACTGCTGTTCAAGCCTATACCACCCGTCCTACTCCGAAGAAGCCGTTGAAGCTCGATTCACCCGAGAGCTTCAATGGACAACCAGACAAAGTTGAAGCGTTTCTCAATGCTCTCACTTTGTACTTCGACGGACAAGAGATCACACATGACAAGCAGCGCATCATCTTTGCGCTCTCTCTTGTGAAAGGCGGTACTGGTGATATTGCAGGCAACTGGGCTGATCTACAGCGAAAGAACATTGTAGACCATTCTAATGGGGTTCCCAACACCGTTTATATCGCGACCTGGTCGGGTTTCGTTAGCAGCTTCACTGCCTACTTCCAGTACACGTCTTCTAAGGACGAGGCACAGAGGAAGCTGACGAAACTGCAGCAGGGCAAAGGGACCGCTGATGAGTTTATCACACTCTTCAAAGGTCTTGCCCCTGCCAGTAAGCTCGATGATGAGGCTCTCTTGCACTTCTTCAAGCAGGGACTCAACCCTGGTCTGCGCACCGCAGTTTTTAACCTGCGTCCGCAACCAGCCACATATGGAGAATGGCTCAAAGAGGCCTCAACGGTGGATAGGACTTATCGCATGAGCAAAGAGTATAGCTCTGCGTTCAGTCGTCCTGAGACACAGCAGAAGGCGAAAACGCCCGCTGTGCAGGTGCCGCAAACACGGGTTGAAAGAGACCCTGATGCGATGGATGTGGACAGGCAGAGAGACAACCGCAAGTGTTATCACTGCGGCCAGCCTGGTCACATTGCGCGGTGGTGCCCAAAGCAGAAGATGCAGTTTGCAGTCCGAAACATGACCAAGGACGAAAGAGCTGAATTGCTCAAGTCCATCCAGGATTTTCAGGAGGACCAGGAGTGAGCACGAACTCACTGGTCGATAGTAGCACATATGTTCCTTCCCATGTAGTCATTCCCGATCTTGAATCTATCTATGATGCCCCGGAAGCAACAGAAGTGCGAAGTGCAGTCAGATTTCCTGAAAAGAAAGTAGAACCTGGAAGTGTTGAATGGACGGCCAGACAGCTTCGGACCAGCAAACCCGAAGTGGCTATTGGTGTCCTGGACATTTGGGCAAACCGCAGGAGGCGGGCGGAGGTCAGTTTGGAAACAATCGCAGAGTTAAACAGCTTGGATGACGAGCAAGTTGTTGAAGCTCTGAACGAGTTGAAAGGAAGACGGCGTTATATCCGAGGCTCTGGGAACCAGATGAACATTGATTTGGTTGCCAAAACACTCGATACCCAGAAGCGCTTCAAGCTATCAGCGTTACTGGACTGTGGATGCACGGGCAGTTGCATAGATGCTTCTTTTGTGAAGGCTAATAAAATCAACACAAAGAAGTATCCCCGTCCAATTCCGGTCTACAACGCCGACGGCACGCTGAATTCGGGTGGCCCTATTCGAGAGTACGTCGAAATGCTGCTTGAAATTGGCCAACACGTCGAAATCCTTCAATTCGCTGTTTCCAACCTAGGGAAAACTGAGATGTTCATTGGGTACGAATGGCTCAAACTGCACAATCCGTCTATTGATTGGGCAAAGAACATTCTCAAGTTTGACCGTTGTCCGGCTAGGTGTGAGCCGCTAGGGGGGTGGGAGGATCCTGAATCCAACGACTGGGACCCGGAAGATCCTGAGCTCGAAGAGGGAGATCGTCTTCTTGTGGTAGACTTTCAGGAGGAACTGCGCATTCGCGCTTTTCAGACCAAAGCTGGCAAAGTGTCTGAAGAGAAATCCAAGAAGGACAAGCCCAAGTCCTTCGAGGAATCAGTTCCCAGGAAGTACCACGACTTCAAGGACTTGTTTAACAAAGAGAGCTTCGACGAGCTGCCTCCATCTAGGCCTTGGGACCATGTTATTGAATTGGTTCCCAATGCTAAGAATCTAGACTGCAAGATCTATCCACTCAGTCTAGAGGAACAGAAGCAGCTCGACGAATTTCTCGATGAGAACTTGAAGACAGGACGCATTAGACCATCGAAATCTCCTATGGCCTCGCCGTTCTTCTTTGTCAAGAAGAAGGATGGTGCTCGACCTATACAGGACTACCGGAAGCTGAATGATATGACGATTAAAAACCGTTATCCTCTTCCGCTTATCCAGGAGCTGGTAGACAAACTCAGCCAGGCTCGGTATTTCACCAAACTGGATGTCCGTTGGGGGTTTAACAACGTCAGGATCAAGGAAGGAGATGAGTGGAAGGCAGCGTTTAGAACTAACAGAGGGCTGTTTGAGCCTCTGGTTATGTTCTTTGGCCTAACCAATTCACCGGCTACGTTTCAGACAATGATGAACACAATCTTCAAAGATGAGATTGATGGTGGAAAGGTCATTATCTACCTCGACGACATCCTGATCTTCACTGAAACGTTGGAAGAACATGAGATCATGGTCCGGAAGGTTCTGCAGAAACTGCGTGCAAACAAGCTCTTTTTAAAGCACACAAAGTGCGAGTTTGAACGTAGTGAAGTAGAATACCTTGGCATGATTGTCTCGCACAACGAAGTCAGAATGGACCCTGCCAAAGTCCAGGCTGTTGTTGAGTGGCCTGAACCACGCCACAAGCGAGATGTCCAACAGTTCCTTGGATTCATGAATTTCTACCGCCGGTTTATTGAAGGGTTCTCTGGTGTAGCCAGACCGCTGTCTGCTCTGACTGGGAAAGGGGGGTGGCGGTGGACGGCTGTGGAAGCGGAGGCATTTGCGGAGTTGAAGCGCCGGATCACGTCTGCTCCTGTCTTGGTCATCCCCAAGGCAAAGGGACGTTACCGGTTGGAGGCCGATTCGTCTGATTTCGCAACTGGTGGTATTTTATCGCAACAGCAGGAGGATGGTGTCTGGCGACCGGTTGCCTTCATTTCTCATGCTCTCAATGAGACTGAACGTAACTATGAAATCTATGACAAGGAGATGCTTGCAATCATGCATGCACTCTCTGAGTTTCGCCAGTACCTGCTAGGAGCGTTGGAGGACTTCGAGATCTGGACAGACCATAAAAACCTCGAATACTTCAAGAAGCCCCAGAAGCTGAACAGACGACAGGCGCGGTGGGTGGTGGAGATGCAGGAGTTTCACTTCACTCTACATCACAAGCCAGGCAAGGCAATGGCTAAAGCGGACTATCTCTCGAGACGAGCAGGTCATGAGAAGGGGGTGAATGACAACGAGAACGTAGTCCTGCTGAAGCCGGAGTTTTTCCGAGTTCATCATCATGATATCAGTGCCCTCAGCGATGAAATCATGACTCGGATTAAGCGCGCTTGGCAGCACAAAGACAAGCTTGTTGAGCGCGCATTGGCAAACAAGGAGAAGGATTGGGAGGAGCTGGATGGGCATATTGTGACCTGGAAGCACCGGTTCTATGTTCCTAGAGACAAGAAGCTGCGGGAAGACCTCATCCGCTGGCATCATGACACTAGTCTCGCAGGACATCCCGGACGCTTCAAAACTCAGGAGCTGATCACTCGGAACTACTGGTGGCCGCGTTTGCAGACAGATATTCGTTCTTATGTAGAAGGGTGTCAGACATGCCAAAAGACTAAGCCGAGAAGAATGGCACCCCCTGCACCTCTGTCTCCGAACACGGTACCCACGCGACCCTGGCAGATCGTCACTGTTGATCTGTTAGGCCCGCTTCCGATGTCAAATGGTTATGACATGATTCTGGTGTTTGTGGATCGATACACAAAGCGTGCGAAGTTCCAAGCATGCAATGTTGAGATCAACTCAATGGGCTTTGCCAAACACTACCGGGATCGTGTTTTCCGTGACCATGGGCTCTCTGAGCGGTTGATCCATGACCGAGGTCCACAGTTTGCTTCCCAGTTCAGTAGGGACTTGTGCAAGCTTTTGGGCATTAAACAGAACATCACGACTGCGTACCACCCCCAGACCGATGGGCAAACAGAACGAGTGAACCAGGACTTGGAGCAGTTCCTCAGGATCTTTGTTAATCATCGTCAGAGCGACTGGGCAGAATGGCTTGCCATTGCTGAGTTTAGCTACAACGACAAGATCCATACTGCTACTGGTCACACTCCGTTCTTCCTTGACTCTGGACAACATCCATGGAAAGGGATTGAGCCCAGAGGTACGGTACGCACTCAGAGTGCCCAAGAGTTTGCAGACAACATGAAGAAGATCAGGGAGGAAGCAGAGTCGTCTCTTAAAGCAGCTGCAGAGACGATGAAGCGGTTCTATGATCGGAAGCGTACGGATGCCAGAGAATACAAGGTCGGAGACATGGTCTATCTCGAAGGCACCAACATCGAGACAGTCCGTCCGACCAAGAAATTCGATGACAAACGCTACGGTCCTTTCAAGGTCTTGCAGAAGATTGGCACTTCAGCCTATCGTCTGCAACTGCCTGCTTCCTGGAAGTCCAAACACCCTGTCTTCAATGAGGCTCTGTTGTCTCCCTACATCCCTCCCAAATTCCCCTCCCAGAAAAAGACCCCTCCGCCACCGCCTGAGCTTGTTGATGATCACCTGGAGTATGAAGTGGAAGAAGTGTTGGATTCGAGGCTTAGGAGTGGAAAGCTCGAATATTTTGTGCATTGGAAAGGATACCCAAAGGAGGAAGACAGTTGGGAGCCGGTTGGCAACTTGACAGATAATGCCGGCCTGCTTGATGAGTTCCACCGAAAACACCCCTCAGCCCCTCGCCCCCTACCCCGAAACGTCCGTTTTATCTATAAACCCATCGAAAATTTCACCACCACACCTCGTTTACCTGGACATCTCTACAACTGGGAGAATGGGAAGATTGAATCCTTCCGACCCATTGTGTGGACACAATCCTTAAGAGGGGGGGTAATGTCATGAACAGATCGCTTATCGGACCTGATCCGGGCTTATCTGGCCTTATCGGAGCTGATCTGCGCTTATCTGGGCCTTATCGGACTCCATCTACTGTCAGACTCCTTATCCTGCACTGTAGATAGCGTATATAGCACGATACTTATCATTGATAAGGACACTTCCATATTAGTTTAGGACACTCCCATACTTATCAGATCGTTCCCATGTCACCCACTAGTATATATACTCCCCTGTAGTCGTTGTAGTCCCCAGTCTTGAGCTGGTCATATCTCCACTAGCAATATAGGCAATCCTTTTCCTTTTGAGCACAGCCTTGGTCCACTTTGCATTGCCTGCATAGTATTGGCCAGTGTGTCTGACAGGAGACGTCCGTGGACCGCGAGCTCCTGCACATCATCCGCAGACGCAGGCGCGTCCTGCCAGGTGTGTCCACGGGACGGCTCGAAAACGATGGTCTTGCGCCGTATCCGGAAATAGGGACCCCGGTGGCGTACCTTGCGGCACTACTGTTAGTGCCACTGTATCGAGGAGGAGCCGTCGATGGTCCCTCCAATTGCGTACCGTGGGCATAATCATGAAGATATCGCGGGGACTGCTGCGAGTGCTCGAGATGATCTGGGCTATAGAAACAAGAGTGTCGCAGTTAATCTGTATCTGGTGCCAGGCGCCCAATCGCCGTCCTCCGGCACGTCGCAGACGCATCATTGGAGGACGGCGGCAAGTCGAGTGTCGCGAGAGCGAGGGGGGTTGCTAGCGAGGGCGCCACCGGGAGAAACACACCACACCTCGCAGCGTACTACTCTGGCGGCGGGCTCATCTTCGCGGGCCTCGACGGCGACACCGTACTCGGAACGGCGAGTAGACAAGGACTCCAAATGAAAGCGAGGCTGCGTAACGACGAAATGACGAAACGACGAAACAGGCATCGCCGCGTATCCTCTAACGTCACCCTCCTGCTCCCGCATTCACATCATGTAACCAAGCCAAGCCCAGCCAGCGTGGACGAATGAGACGGACGCAGACCGTAGGCGCAGATGCAAACACAGACACATGCCCTGGGCGATAAAGTGGGCGGGAAGGGCGAATTGGCGGACCCCGGGGCAGACGCACCGGCGGCTCGTGGGCGCCGCCGCGATTCTACCCCGCGCGGAACTCCAAAGACGCGTCTGCCTTAGAAGTCCCCCCGTATGAAAGTGCGCATGCAGGGCACGGGCGGGAGCGGCGATTCGGGGACGGACACGATATCCCAAAGGTACGGGCAGCGTCGGCTTCTGCAATCTCGCCCACTTCCGGCTCGCGGAGGTGGAGGTAGAGGCGGAACAGGCGGCTCAAGAGGGCGGCGGTGGCGCGGAGGGGCGCGGAGGACCCAGTCGGCACGCGCGAAGCGGGCGCGGGTGTTGATTGGGAGCTCGCGGTGCACTGAGGAGAGGTGCTTGAGTGCGCGCCGGGGAGGCGGTCGACGCGGTATTTTGTGCCTAGCCGCAGGACACCGTGGATGGCGTCGAAATCCGTTTTCGCAGGGTATGGGGCGAAGAATCTTTCGCTCCCAGCGGCAATGTCAGCGTTGCGCTGATGGGGGCCGTGCGCGGTGGGGGTGGGCCAGACGACGAGCGGCGCGAGGATGATCCCGCTACAGCCTCTAAAAAGAAAAAAGAGAAATGCACTGAAGAGCCTCAGTGCGCGCGAGATAGAGGAAGTAAAGCCGACGCACGAGCATCTCCGCAACACCCTTCGAGCGCGGACATTCCGGGACCGTCACGATGCGCCTTGTGAAGCCCCAGCAATGAAGCCGGCCGTTGGACGAGTGTCTTGCTCGAGCGCTTTTGGTCGTCGTCGTGGGCGTTGGCAAAGAAGATTTGATCGCCGTGATGGCGACTTCCTTTTCGAGCAACAACGGCGCCTACGTCGAGCTCGACAAGTTGAAAACTCGAAACTCGATCTGGATGAGAGAGTGAGCAGTATTAACAGCCAGTTGTAATAATATACGCACAAGAGAGGGGAAAACGCGCTTGTCTGCCAGAAAGCACGACATTTCGGGCTTGAAGCAGGGATCTGAAACGCATCGGGATTGAGTGGGGCGGAATACCGACGCGTGGGCCAAAATAAAACCCGCGGCACCAAAAAAAATAACATGAGGCGCCCCCCGCAGCCAGCATGGAGTTGCTAGGCGAGGGAAGTTCAGTGTCCAGATCTAAGGCCGCCGCTCAGAACGTCCGGATCATCGAGGAGACGACCCAGCTGAACCATACACCAAGGCTATCAGGCGGAGGTGCATGAGCAGGGGTAGCAAGATGGTCTGTAAGATCAAGCTTGCCACCAGCGTGATCTTGCACACGCTCAGCTATTTATGCAGACGCGACGCGTCTGGTCACGTGTGCGTACACAATTCAAGCTTTCCTCCTTGCAAGTCACTTTATTCAATCCTTGGAATCGGACAGCTCGCGCAGGTGTTGGGCACGCAGAAATAAACTCTGTAGGAATCATGTCCCAACAGGGTTCAATTCCCTTGGCCGGCCTTGCGCAAGAGGTAAAGGATTTTTTTTTGCCTTTCATTTTCTTGCTGTGCCCGCATGATTCAAGTCCGGGAAATATCCATCATGCTCTCTGGGTCATAATCTAATATGTTTCAGTCTTTTTTTCACTGAGAATGGACTCTAATGGCAGAACGCGGTGTGTGCAGCACGCGGAGTTGTACGCCGGGATACAAAAGGGCAGTAGCGCGTCCCCTTGCTGCATGATCTGCAGGGAGCGCAAAAATTTGAGACGACGATCGAATGGCCGCAATGGGCATGCGAAATAAACTATTTTGGGAAAGACATCGGTTGTGAGACTGAGAGGCCAGTTAGATGGGCTTAATAACCGGGATAGCGAGGGAACGCACATGAATCGTGCGAGCACGCGACGAGAGGTTGTGAGGCGCGGCGGGTGGATACTGTACATGTAGAAAAATCAGCATTTCATCTGGAGGAGCTACAGCCTGAAGTGGACCCGCATCCTTCAAAAATGGGTTACTGACAACTTTTCCTTTTGCATTTTACTTCTTTGCATTCTGTCCATCGCTGACGCCGCGTTCACGGTACGGCGGCGCGTTGGCGCACGAGTGCGAACCGGGCGGGCACATGAATTCGGGCTCGGACACCGGACACGCGCGCGGCGACACGGAGGCACTGCGCGCCCGGGCGTCGAGTCGGCGGCCCCCTGCGCGCATCCTGTACTATTCTTATGTATGTATGCGCGTTATCTGTGAATTTTTTTGTTGTCAGTGGGGCCATTTTTCGAGTAAGGATAGTGACTTACATACATGTACATGCCAGCCAGTACTAACGACCCGCGCGCAGATTATACGATCGGCGGGGAAGGGCGGGTGCGCCTCCTGCTCCCGACTCGACCTACAGTCTCGCAACCTCTCAATGAGTAACTGGTACACGAAACTGAATACAAATCTGCAACTTGCCTTGTCAGGCGATTTGAGTCAGAGTCGGCAGCTGAGATTGGGACTTGAAGGAGGGCATGGAAGAACTGTTAACAAGAAACATTGGTCAATCCTAAGATAGCAAATGGAAGAGCATACAACCTACCAAGTGATCATCGCGGAATTCAAGGCGTCAAGTCGGGCAGCTTCAAGTTCATGCAATAGCGAGAGAAAAGAGAGCCAGTGCAATAAAGTTTCTGATTCCGAGTCAGCATGTACCGATGTATGTCGAATTTGGAGCCCGAGCACCTGGACAGAATGAAGTCAGCACGTGGTTGAACAGTCAAAGTCGAGGGTGAACCGGAACGAAGCTTTACGCAAAAGCATAGCCGATGAAAGAAACCCACTGAGGCATACGAAACGCACGTACTTGCGGTTTGACATGAATCGTACAAAAAGAATGCCCATAACGCGTCGGATGAGCTGCCGGTGGCGCGCGTTGAATTCAAATTGCATCAAGATTGTCAATCCAAACACGCTGTTCAAGTTATGTCAAGAAAGAGTCGTCATACATCGAATATCACTTTGACGCTTGTCTCGGCGTGTTGTTAAACCCGAAAGTCACAGTCAGTCGATATGAATACCTAGAGGAACGATACTCACGTTCAAGCGCAGTGAATCGAAATCCGAGGGTCTTGGGACTTGCTGGAAAAGGTTGATTTCGTTGACTTTGATTTGAAGATAGTCTCGGTGTCAGTCCGAGTTATTGAAGATATGTAGTGGATACCTACCTGAATGTACACAGGCATAATGTTTCAGCCTTCCGAGCACGAGAAAGCGATTTCTCGCGGTATGACAGTCATAATTCTGTGTATAGTTGTTCACCTTTAACTAACGACTGTTTAACAGAGTAAGGAACACACCAATGTATCTAACCATAGTGAGGATTGTCTTGGATGTACGCCGAGTCAGCCAGTAATCATCCAAAAGTGATTAAACACACCTTGGACTGTTTGACCATAATCTCCCCGTTTGAAGGCGTACAGCGTGGGGTCGTGGCTTCAATATCTAATGAATCGAGTTCATATCAGCATACCGAGTGTATTCGAGTAGAGACGGATTAACCCAAAAGCCAAAGGTATGTGGTAGTTAAATATTTCAGCTTCGATCACTTGGACGATAGTTTTGACGTACTATAGAGGGTCGTTCGACCTGAAATTCACAGTCAATCGATATGAATGTGACCTTAGAGGAATGAAACTCACGTTCAAACGTAGTGAAACGAATTCCGAGGGTCTTGGGGCAAGGTAATTTGCTGGAAAAGGTTGATATCATTCATTGACTTGGATAGTTGGATTTGAACTAGAATTGCGATAGTCTCAGCATCAATTATGAACCAGTCGTAGGTTGAGACGTACCGAGGTAGGAGCCCGGTGGCAGGAATCACCGGCACCGAAGTGGTTGGATGTGGTCGAAGGTTACATATGAACTCAATCGAACCCAAGTCAAGTCAACTTCGAAGTGGCGCAATTTGGTACGGTAACATACCCTGGAATCCCGGGAAACAGGCAAAGTCAACGTTTCGGGTTGGTATCCATAATTGGGATATACATACAGGCGTAGTCGTGGGGAACTGAGATATGCGGATCTGCGAACGAGATAAGCGCGAAATGAATGATTATGCCTGCGAGAACCCACCGAAGAACGAACGGAAAAAGGGACTTGGTGTCAAGTGTTCGCGGATATCAAGTTAAAATCTGAAGAGTTACGCTAAAATTTGCTGGGTATCTGAGCAAAAACGACGCACTTATAGTTAAATTAATAGGTCAAAAAGAGCTCTTGAAGTGCCAGGACTGGTCTCAAACGTGAAATCCGATTATAAGCCGAATATTTCGCCAGAAGCGACATATTTGGAGGAAGACGAGGGGGGCATCATGCAGCCAAGGATCGACGTCGACTCTATCTTCATACGTGAAAAGTTTGGACACGCATTCGGCTCTATCTTGGTGTTGTCGACAAGCAATCGTCGCATGGGCTGATGCAATGCGGGCAGGTTGGCGCGCTAGCTGCACACGCAGCGCTGGGTACGAATTCGTTCCAGCGGGACGTGTGCAGCTGGGAGCGCCGTCGGTAGGCCCCGTGAAGCTCCCGAAAAGGGTTGTCCGGAAAATAAGCTTTTTCAGAGCGAAATTTCGTGATTTCCTTGTCCAAACATAAGCTTTTCTAGGTCAAATTTTCAGAAACCCTGTCCGGCGATAAGCCTTTTTAGCCCAGATGGAACGCATTTCGCACATATTGGCAAATCTCGTGCTACGTTGCCCAGGCCAACTTTTACATGCTTTCCACGATTGCTAGACGGTGCCGCCAGGCTGGGAGAACGACGAAAAGGCACATTTCTGATCAATTTTGGCTAAAAATTGCGTCCCGTGCGGGGACGACTGGGGACGACCCTTGTCCGGAATAAGTTTTTCAGACCGAAAATGCCCCAGAACATAAGCTTTTTGAGGCCAGATATCTGCTTTTTTCCGGACAACCCTTTGCAGGAGCTTCACGGGGCCTGCGTCGGTGCGTGTGGCCGCTTTGGCGACGTTCGGCAAGACGTTGGCTACTGACCGCTGACCTGATCCAAGCGAAATTATACACACAGAAGTTTAGAAGGAATGACCGTAAAATGGACATATGGGCGACTGGGATAAATAGCAGTTGCCAAAGATATTGGGGATTTGGATGGCTTGGTGCGAGGCGGCGATAGACGGTCGATTTGTTTGCGCAGCCAAACAAATCTTTGATTCCCGACTCGCATCACTCGCATCACTCGCAGTTTGCTCTTTGAATTTTGTGCTTTGACTAGTGCATTTTTTGGAACACGATGCTCGACGGCGCACGCCGTGGGCCGTCCGGATCGTGCGGCATATTCTCGAGGGATGGGATCTCCCTCTGGTCGCAGGTTAGCTTCGTGTGGCACCGCGTGAGGCATTGCATTTTGCATGCACGCGCCGGCGGCGGATTGTGCTCGACGTCGGTGTCAAGCTCGCTGTTGTCTTCCTCGATGCGGGCAAGCAGTGCACGTAGTGCTCGATGGCTGCGGTCTTGTATCGGTTTACTTGGTGCGTCCTTACTTTCCGATCCTTTAATCCTAGTTGGAATTAACTCCTTTCTCTTTGATTGTGTTGAAGAATATAATACAAAAGTTTGACCTGGCCATTGAGTTGTGTTGGGCCTTGGTTTGAGTTTTTGCTATTCTGACCTAGTTTCAAGTTCCGGTGTGTAGTCTGCGTATAATCTCGACTTCAGTGCTTCATTTACAGAGACGTAATACTGACTCCATGTCGAGGCTGTCCTCAACTCGCACCGGTGCGGCGACTGGTGCATTTGGAGACTTCAAGGTTCCTTCAAGGTATGCAGTCGACTACATGCTACCTACCTTTGAGTTGACCTTCGAATTGATACTAACTAACATATAGTTAGTTAACTTGGACAATCGGAAGTACGTCGGCCTCGTATCTGATCTTGCTGACTTTGGGTTTACTTGCAGATACGATCGAGCTTGCCTCGAGGTAAGTTTCTTCCGGATTGAATTTTACTCACTCCCGCGAAGTGCCTTCCAATCTATATTAATACAAGGAATTAATGATGTCCATCTCATCCAGGATTCCTTCATATCAGTGCGTCGCGAGCCTAATGATAAGGCTTCAAGCATCCGAACCCCGTTCCTTCATTTTTCTTTTTAAAGAACCCTATACCGACCTTGCCAAACAGTTGTTATGCTTCTTTCTTCGGCATCTGAATGGCACGCAGTATCAGTACATGTTTTCTTCCCATCCAAATTCATCTCTTGATAGACTGACAATGTTGTTAATTCAGAACGGTGGGCAGTCATCAGGCCATTCTCGCCCGCTCCAGAAAGTTTCCAGTCAATGTTTGTCATGATCAGGTGTGTCTTCCTTCTTATGACCTCGACTTCAACGCTTCCTGGTTACAGATAGGTAATCGCGACTTGAATCGCTGTCAAGATTGAAGAAAATGAAGGTGCGTGGACCTGAAACTATGTTATGTGTACTGTTTCTCATTGAACGTGAGAGCACCGACTCGGGGCATGCATGACATACGCTTAACGCGCCGCCCCACCAGCTGCATTTGTGTTGTCGACAAGTAATCGCGCGCACTGATGCGAAGCGGCAGGTCAGCGCGCTAGCCGCGCGCAGAGCGCCGGACGCGAATTCGCGCCTGCAGGCTGTGTGCGGCTGGGAGTGGCCTCGGTTCGCACAGGTGTTGCGCTACACACCGGAGTCCTGCCTTCTTGCGAGGTCCGCCGAAAGAAAACCTCAACCACTGGATGGGACAGTCGACTGCGAGCCGCACCGTGCACACATACTCGAAGCTGCACCCCGCGTTTCTCGGAATCCGTTATCCCGCCCGCGTCTTCCAATCGTTCTTTTGGTGCCAGCGTGACGGTAGCCGAGCATGGGGAGCCAGTAATGCAGTCGGGTGTTGACTTCCGCATGCCTAAAAGCCCCGCAGAGGCTTCGTCATCGTGTCAACTCACCGCTCCCATTCCTGCGACCGAAGAAGTCGTCATCGAGAGCGTTTTATCGCCTCAGCCAAGTTCAAGTTTTGAGACTCCTGCTTCAAAACTCTGGGTTTGCGCACCTATCCGGACCCTTTAGTACATATTCGACGCTCATTCGATACGCTGGAGCCCTCGATTCGTGGAGCGGGTCCCTCTGTAAAGCTCGCTGGCATCGCATCGACTCGGAGCCCGCGTCCACATTTGAAGGTTGCCTATCTTCTTGAAGCTGGGAGCGAACTTGCGTGAGAGCGTCTGCTCTCGAATTCTCGTCGCGTCGCGTCGTGGTGCGAGTCGGACGTCGAGGCGGTCCGCTGTATCGTCTTCCAGTGGCACTGTGATTCAAGGTATGATACTTTTCTTATGATTTCGGGGCATTCAATGACTGACTCGAGTTCATTCTAAAAGTCGTTCATGTTTCGTCGAGCTCTCACATGAGTCAACACTCAATGAAGCTCGGGGTACTTCTCCGAACTATACTTGGGTAAGTTAGTATCCTACCAACTCGTGCTCATTTACTGAAAAACTACTTACCAAAGGGTCGGGACTATGGTTTTAGACTACATACATCCCTCTCATCTCAGAGTGACCTGATCAATGACTGGTCAGTGTTCAGCATCTGCTATTCAACGTTCAAAGGTATGCCAACTCTTGAGTTGAAAAACAATATTTTTAAACTCCACTTCCGTCACAAGTCCTTTAAACCAATCCGCCGCTGGAATAGTAGCAGAAATGCCTCAGAGTATCCTAGTTGATTTCGAATCGAATTATAACTCTACGCAGGCATGCCGCCATCTCTGGACTCAGACTCCGTCTCTTACCACCATGTACGTTTTTCCTCCCACTCTCACATATTAATTCCCACTATCAGAATGAAGTGGGTGTCGGGTGGCCCTATCACGAAATTTCTTAATGTACCCTTGTTTGTTTTTTCCTTATCTAGCTGAAGATCGATAAATGGGGTTGCTGAGCCTCTTTTTGGGAATGTTTCGCACGTTTTGTCGCATCAAGCACCGCCTTTCGATCATGATCGAAATGGAGTGGAGTCGCCGCCTTCTCTCTCCTATGTCCAACCTATGTCGCTCAGCGTCTG
The DNA here is from genome assembly GCA_029289565.1 of Mycena galericulata. NCBI lineage: Eukaryota > Fungi > Basidiomycota > Agaricomycetes > Agaricales > Mycenaceae > Mycena > Mycena galericulata. Next base: position 721,582 of record JARKIA010000050.1, read on the forward strand.
CGGTGTGCTCCCTTTGACTGTAGTGAATTTTTTGTGGCCGGAAATTTGGCTCTCTCCTGGGTTCTTGGCTGATGCATACCATCCCTGACCTGCTTCCTCTGATTCTCCAGCATCCGGCTGCGGGGACCTTCACTACTCACCTCCCGTCTGAGCTGTGTCTCGATGGCCCAAATATACCATTTGGTCTGGACTGCAAAACTTCGGTGTTGAGCACTATGCTCGCGCATGGCTCACTCTCCAGCTGGTGTTTGATCCATTTGCCGAACTCACACCGTCCGGTGCGCTTTCTTTCTTTCTAACTTTTAAAAAGGGTCTCCATCTCATGCCTCCTTCTATCCTTGCCATCATGCGTCCTCCGTTGTAACACTTGTAAACCCTGTGCTCGTCGACACGCGAGTGTCTGCGGGCTATGAAAACTTGTTCTCTGATATAAATGCTTCGTCCGATGCTTTCCTCCTGTTGTGCTGCCCGCGAAGGCTTTCAGGATGCCCTAGAATTGGCGTACTTCGCTGTTGAGTGCTCGTTTATCCTTCCCCCGGGTGTCTCTGTCTTTGATAGTTGTGTACGCCAGTGTCTTTGCTTTCAAAGATCCCGAACTGGTGGATGATGCTGTGACTCCCAAAAATTCGTTTATCATCGAAGAGGTCTGCGCTCGTTGCCAACTACTCTCATGAGCATCCTAGTGATCTTATTCTGTACCGTGTAGAATAATAGCTCAACTTTCTTTAGCGAGTCTACATCAAATCTCAATATATAGACCTTCATTCGAAGGACTCCGGTGGTTTAACTGAACATATTTCATATTGCCAGGAGAGTGCGCTACCTATCAGGGAAACTATTCAATAATAAAAAAAGTAGTTATGATGAACTACGATAGTGGGCTTTGCCGCGCCAGCGGGCCTACTTATACCTTATATCCGTTCTTCTACGTGCCAGGACTTCGCGGAATGTCACAATTCCCCGTGACTCAACCTCTCAAAATCCTGTGTTGCACGCGCAAAACTCGCGCTTGGGGTTGCTGCCCGTGGGCGCGCGAGTGCGGTTCGGGTGTGCACACGAACTCACACTCGGACGCCGGATGCACGCGGGGACTCGGCGGTACTGCGCGCCTGTGCGTCGAGTCGGCGACCCTATGCGCATCCCGTACGTACTACATGTGCGTACGCACTCCGCGTCAATTTTATAATATGCGCGCAATTTGTGAAATTCACAAGTAGACCGATGTGAATAGAATCCAAATGAACACCCACCGAATGATAATGCGCCCTCAAAGTTGACCGAATACTTGAAGAAGGTAAGTCAGAAATCTGAAAAGCAAAGTTAGTAAAAGTTCGAGTGGAAATCCAAGCGAAAGACATCGGGGTTCTTGGGCGCGTCGCAATCTATCTTTTGGGAAGTGGCCGAGGGGAGGATTGGAGATGTAATCCACTAGCGTGAATTCATGCATGAGGTTGGCAAGCGATACGATGAGGACGGCGGAAGCGGGCGAAAAAACTGCAGAGCAACAGACTGAGAAAATGAGGCAAGGTAATTGTCGCTTTGTGGCGGCCTAGCAAGATAAGTTCAATCATAGCAACAAAAAAAAAGGGGTTACACACACCACAAAATCCTCAATTCTTGCATATCTTTCACAGATTTTCATCGATCGGTTTATTTTAGATTTATGCTGGAGCGCTGCATTGGCCTCTCGCTTCCCATGCGCGAGAACCACGACGAATATGGCACGGTCATGGGAATGCGCAAAGAAAAGCAGGAAGAGTGTGCATTGGGACTGGGTGAGATGTAAGAGTGCGTTCCGCTGATTTTTTCATTTAGGTTGATCATTTCATTGAAGGGCATTTCCGGCAGCGTAATGTGAGCATCTAGATTATCGTTGAGGCGGTGGAAGGCGTCGTAGGTCCCGTTCGCTCGAGCCTCGAGGTCTCACAGATTTGGTTGCCCAATCCTCATCCGTGGACCGAGCAGCTTGTTCGCGTGCGGCATGCTCCCCAGATTCGGTAGCACGGGTGGTCGTTGTAATACTGCGGCCAGAGCGACGAGGAGGAGCTGGAGAAGCCAGACGGCGGACGCGCCACGACTGGCGCAACCGGCCCGGGATCCGTTATTTACGTAACGCCGCGTCTCTAGGATTGTTTTTGACGGCCCACTCCAGGTAGTCATCCTGGGACTCATCCTTTTCTCATCGAAATCGCCTGAACTAACGTACGGCCGGCTTTTCAAGACGCCCTCTTGCCGCCTGTATACCATCATATGCCGTCCGAGGTCGCACACATCAGCGGTCATTTTGCCAAAAATGGGACCTGGACCAGACGTAGGTCAACCATTTCTTCGCCAAATCTCCCTAACCAACACACCATTGTGGTCGTTAGAGTCCCCCGACGCCTTGCGCTCCTGGCGCACCGACGCCGTGCTCGACGTCGCCCTGACGACCTGAGCGATGATTTTGCTGAAAGGAGCCCTGCAACCAACTGGATGTAAGTCGTCCAGTTCCTGCTCAAATCCTCCAAACTAACGTACTACTGGCGTACTTAGGATGCCCTTTTGCCGTCCGTCAAACGCCCCGGGACTTCCGAGGCCACGCACGTTGTGGGCGCAATGAACATCAGCGCTCATTTCATTAAAATGAGGTCCAGAGGGAAATGGATGTAAGTCATCCATTTCCTACTCGAATCCCTTGAAATAATGTACCGTCGTGATCCATAGGACTCCATCTCGGCGTCCGTTATGCGTTTCGGGGCCTCCGGGGCCGCGCGAGGTCGGCGGGGCGGATATCAGCAGAAATTTCGCCCAAATGGGGTCCAGAGGGAAATGAATGTATGTGATCCATGTACTGCTCAAACTTCTTAAACTAACATATCGTCGTGAACCCCAGGACTCCGTGTCGGCGGGCGTTATGCGGCTCAGGGCCACCGAGGCCATGCACAGTCGCAGACTTCGCTGAAATGGGACCTAGGGCGAAATACAGCTTACCTGCGCAACATCTCCCCGATACTGCTGCAGTCCGCCACCTCGGTGATCGACATTAACAAGGACATCGTCCTCCCGCAACTGCAGCCTGTCCTCGCGTCCGTATCCCTCGCGGATGCCTCGGCGTCCGTCCTCGAGCTGTTAACCTAGCAGGTGCGGGCAGGGTGCTCACCATTGTTATAATTATTTACTTACTCGAGCCTAGTCGGCTGCGCTGGACATCGAGAAGCTCGCGCTGAAAAATGCGCCCATGGGAGCCCATGGGCGACCACAAGTCGACGGCCGAAATCGAGCTGGAGCGGCTGTGCAGCTCACGCTGGAGATCCTCACGGGTGCGTGCGTGACGCCCCCCGATCCCGGCCCCGATAAGCTGCCGGGGCAAGCCGACGAGGATGAAGATGGTGACGAAGGTAGGCCTTTTTTCCGCACGCCGCTTTTTAGCCAGCTAACCAATACAGGCATCGAGGGTGCCAAGGACGAGATACCCGACGTCGACATGGCCATCGACGACGCTAATCCAGACGACAACGCGCCGGCGCAAACGCTCCCTGCGCTCGTCGGCCTGTTGCTCGCGCTCATCCAGCCGACGACACTCTCCTTCCCGCCGCTCGCGCCGTCACCGTACCCGCCCACCACATCCGCCCTAAGCGCGATCCACTTCGCCGCGCTCGAGTGCCTGAACAACATATAAAGCGATGGTTGGACGTTTCGTTCTGCACGTGCGGTATGTGCGCCGACTTCATTGAGACATGAGATGCTGACTTTTCTACAGTATCCACCTCGCCTTGCAACCTCTCGTCGAGTGCTCGTACAAATTCATGTGTGTTCCCACATTATCCCCTGATTAAGCCCCCATCTGGCTGTCCTCTCAGTTTTACAACCAATGTCTTGCGCCGCATAGTTTAGCATTGCGGCCATTCCCTCGTCGGCTCCAATTCCTTTGCTCCCCGTAGATCATGCAGCATGGGGGCGCGCTATTGCCCTTTTGTATCTCGGCGTACAACTTGGCGTCGGCGCTTGACCTTCCGCACGCCTCGGAGCTCACAGTCATCCCTCCACCTCCACACATTCGCGTCATATCTACTATGTGCGTGCGTGCATTCCTAATCGTGCCGCGTGATCCTCCCCCGGCTCGCGAGGATGGAAACTACGACAAAGCTCACATCCGAAATCACACCCTGCCACCAGTACTGACCCCACATTTTCAAATGATTTTGTCCACATTTGCACGTAGTCACATGAAGTCAAGAACGATCAATTTGGTCTAACCAAACAGAACTCCTCTCACACATCCGTCCACAGTCTGCGCTGGTTTAGCTGGCTGCGGCTGGGTTCGGTCATGAGACGTGCTATCTTGCTCAACTCTTCCGTCTGCGGTCTGCGCTGGTACAGCTGGCAGCGGCTGCCTTCGGATCAATCTGGCTTCGTCTAACTCTCCGTTTTCGATCTCTATACCTCCAATCCCTCGGCCATCCAGCTTTCAGAACCTTGAGAAGAACACTGTGGAGGATATGTAGATTAGATTTCTGGTGTGTCTGGCTCATTTATCCTGTGATTATCGAGCTCAGTTTTCAGTCTGCACCAATAGCGATGCCGCTCAATCCACCATTTCCGTTCGTGGTCTGCGCTGGTCCAGCTGGCAGCGGCTGCGTTTGGTTTTGGGATGGCCACCATCTCGCTCAAATCTCGGTCCCCGTTTGTGGTCTGCGCTGGTTCAGCTGGCTGCGGCTGCATTCGGGACTGAGATGGCCCCGATCTCGCTCAAATCTTAGTTCCCGTTCGTGGTCTGCGCTGGTTTAGCTGGCTGCGACTGCGATCGGGACTGAGATGGCCCCGATTTCGCTCAAACTCCGGTCTCCGTCCGTGGTCTGCGCTGGTTTAGCTGGCTGCGGCCACGCTCGCCGATCCCTCAAATCGCTGGGCCTTTCGTTTCTGGAATTTCAAAAATCGACGGAAAACTGTGGAGAGTATGGAGAATTCAAGACTATTCAAGCTCAGATGGCTGGTACGTTTAGTTTTCAGGTATCGCCCTCATTTTCTCACTCCGTTAATCCAGAGTAGCCTCACTTCCCCTTGCTTACCGGCCGTGTCGTCCTTGGACCTCCGCATCCTCCACGGCTTTGGTTGCCCCGCGTCCCTCGCAGCCTTATACGGCCTTCTTCCCCCATCTCACCACCCTTCGCACGCCCCATCGCAACTCAATGCCCATTCGGGTCAGTGCGTCAAGCCGCGTCCAGATCTAGCCTTACCTTCAAGGGCGTCGTCAACATCAGCGTCCGCAGCAGCGAGCCGATCCGGTGGTGCAGGCGGGCACGCTCGATGTGGTGGGCTGCATACTCGAGACCTAGTCCGCGCACGAATGCTAGACTCTGCGGCTCCCTTCCTCCGCCCATCCTCCGCTCTCTCCGAAGCTGAACATGACACATCCTCCCTTTCAGCCGCCCCCTCGGATTCACGCCCACTCAAGCTGCAGAGACGCAGACTGAATGCACATCTGCGCCCGCCCGATAGGACGACCCTCGGCGAAGCGCTTGTAATCTGTGCCCACCACCCGCTCTTTCCCACCGTTCCGCGATCTTCACGCAGCATCACGGGCCCCACCCCGGATCGCCATGACGCGTGTCTCTGCACAAAAGCCGCACGTCTTGCACACTCCGCCGTCCCCACCCGGCTGCCCGCACACGCACCCTCGATTCCGATTCCCGAAAGGGCACACCCTCCTGCTCCCACGCCCGCTCCCGCAGATCAAGGCGATGCGATGCGATGCGGAGAGCAGCGCGGCAGTGGCGGCTCACGAGAACGATATCGTTGGCATTCATTCTGGAGATCGAGGGCGCCGTGGATCTCCCGCAGCTTAAGATCAGTGCGTATCTATCTTGACTGAGGATGCGAGGAGTTTCATCTCACACGCGCCTTTTTTAAAGTGACTTGCACGTCGTTCGGCTTTACATTGTGTAAAACTTTCGCCTCTAAACCACTCCGACTGGTTGCGAGGATGCGAGCTGATGCGAGCCGGTAATCAAAGATTTGTTTGGTTGCGCAAACAAATCGACCACCGCCTCGTCGACGCCCGCACCTGTTGCTCGAGGTGCGGCTCTCCACTTTATTCATAATGTTTTTTAAAATTATATTTCAGATAGATCCTCGGGGTGCCCTGCTCGATGACGACGTCAATGACGCTCTCGCTGGTGTGAGCGCTGGAAGATGCGTGCCGGGATCCCGCTGGGCCTTCGATGCCTCGTCAACGCTAACACGCTGAAAGTCTGGAGTGGTGAAGACGATGCCCCCTCTGCGTCCCCCCCGCACTCGAACCGACAGACTCTGCGTGCTTCATGCGCACGAATACAAACGCACGCCACATCTTCCTCCGCCTCTACATCCTCTGCATCGACGTCATCCACATCGCCCTTCTCTCGTGGCGGCCGCGGGTACTCCTCCTCGCTCTCCTCTCCGCCGGTCGCCTGCTGCCTCTCTCCGAGCTGCCGATGCACGCGCTCCGGCCCGCCACAACACAGGCTGCACGCATGTCTCCGCCTCTGCCTCGGTCTCTGCATCTGCAGTGAACCTCACCTTCGGCGCGCACAGGCGCCCCGGTGCCCGCCCCGAGGCAGCATGCGATCTCGAGCGGGGCAGCCCCGCGGACCCAGCCACAGACACAGATGCAAATGGCTATGCTCAACCCATTCTGCGCCCCGACCCCCGCCGTCTCGGCGTGCCTCATCCATCTCCGTGTCCACTTCCCCTTCCACAACCCCTGCATCCACGTCCACATCCACTTCGACGTCGAGCTCGGCGTGAGCCTCGATGCCGCGCTCGCCCGATGTGCAGTACGCTACCGTGGCATGTAACTCGCCGTTCGCAAGCTCGTCCTCATCGTCAGCTTCAGTGTCGACATCGCACTCGAGTTCCCCATTCAACACAAACAACAACAACAACAATACATACAGGACAAGCAACCTGCACACCACGCCACCCAAGGCGCGCATCTTGGTCGGTGTACCCCTGACTTTGCCCGCGTGGAAGCAGCTTCGATGTGGGCGCACTGGGCGTCGCCGGTGCAGCGTAAGCGGGGCATCCTTCGGCTCGGGCTGGGGAAGGGCGCGGCGGTGCTGAGAGGGGCGGTACGGCCATTGGGAATGGGCCTGCCAAGCGTGCTGAGCATCGGGCACGGGGCGCGGGGCATGAGACCCAGTCACGCGAATAGAGATAATACATTCCATACCATACGTGTTACTGTTTTTGAATAAATTCCAGGCATGACCGAGCACATCCATGTTCGTAGATAGAAATTTGATGAGACATAAGTACCTCAGGCGAGTTACATACAAGTGAAGAGAGGAGTTCAGACGTTGAAAAGCGTTGAAAAGCAGACTCAAGCAAGGAACAAGTACACTATGAGTTTTCATAGTACTAGTGAGTTACGCCACACGGGGACAGGTACACTATGCTTAGGAATAATTGAAAATTTCCTATTCAAGGAACTTAGAAGCACCTATATATTTCCTTTTCTAGATTGTTTGGTTCAAGATCTGCAGACTATCTGCGGGGTCCGCAGATTTTGAATCTGCGGACCCCGCAGATGGTCCGCAGATCGTACAGAGATTATCGATCTGCGGACGATCTCCGGGCCCCGGAGATCATACGGAGATCGACGGAATATTTTGAATATTCCGGCTATCTACGGGCCCCGCAGATGGCCCGGAGATCACACGGAGATAACTGATTTCCGTGTGATCTCCCGGCTATCTGCGGGGCCCGGAGATCATAGCCTGCCCCCAGTGCGACTTGAGTGGATCCTCCGCGGGAGGCTCCTCAGGAGGTGCTGGTGGAGCAGGCTTAGGCGCTTGTTTCTTCTTCTTGGGGGCCGAGCCCTCGGCGGAAGTTGAAGCAGCGGCAGCAGGAGAAGTCTTCGCCTGCTGGCGAGACTTATACTCAGCCGGCGACATCAAGAAGGGATTAGTGACAGGTGGCGGCGGAATCTTGAAAATATGAGGAAGCCATGCCTGTTTGAAAACAAGTTAGCCCATGAAAACACTGCGGGCAAGCAGCAATATAAAGGGGCCGTATATTGCCAGTATATGCTCAGTATATATGAAATATACCCACTATATACATGCAATATATGGGGGCCGTATATGCTCAGTATATTCCAAATATACCTACTATATACCCACAATATACGGGCTCAGTATATGCTCCGTATATTGTGACAATATACTTGCAATATACGGAGTCCATATATGGTAGCCATCAGACCTCCGTATATTGCAAGTATATTGCAACCAAACACCCCAGAAATAGCACCTGAAACCTTCCTGAAATAGCAATAATTAGTTTCCTTATACAGTTGAATCTCTTGTATGGAATAAAGTTAGGACATCAGCCAAATTCAGCCCCAGAGTGATTGCATATGACATATTCCATATGAGCTCAGATTTACAGTGGTAAACTGCATTTGGGATACCCTCAATGGCTATTCCATATCACAGTTTTTGGCTGGATATCTCATATGAGCTGATTCCATACAAGAGACTCAACTGTAGAGACTATTGCAAGTTAGCTACTTTTGCTATTTTGGTGCCCAAAAAAAATGTTATAAATATACAAGAAGCTGCCTATTGTACTAGTAGTTTGTGGCTATGATCTGTAGGCCCTGGGTGTCAGAAGGTAAAAGTTGATATATAGACAGGTAACTGTGTATCTACCAGGTTTGGCTGCAGTATACTCATTTCTCCTCAATATATTGGTCCTGATAGGCCCAAATTGTATTAGAGCTTTTGTGAGAAATTGCATGTGACACGGCAGCCAGCTGCTGTGTCACATGACTTCTTTAATTTTTTTTATTCCATTATGATAGGACCCCCCCCCAAATTACCCCTTTGGAGGTCAGATTCAAAGGTTGAACAAAAAAAATTGAAATCAGCCTGCCCAAGGACAGAGCCAAAATTTGGACAAACTCACTTTTGGAACCACTAGGTAGGTTGTAAGAATGAAGGTGAAAATAATGAAAGTATAGTCCATTTCTGCAATCTGCCAGCTGCCAAAGCCGAAGATTGAAGAAGCAGGAAAAATTTGCTGCCTGCTGCCAAAGCAGGCAACAACCAAGTACCCGCTGCCAAAGCAAGAACTTGGAGGGAAAATAAAGTTGTCTGCTGCCAAAGCGGACAACCTCCAACTCCCTACTGCCAAAGCAGAGAGTCAAAGAGAAAAAATTATAAGATGGTGGAGGGTGGAAAGAAGTATCCTGCCAACAATCATCATTGCAGCATTTATACTACTACAAGTCTCACGACCCATGTGACTACAATTCCCCAATTATAGTCACATCATTCCTATTGCTGGGTTTTCCAAGTTTTACACCAAACAGAGTGCAAGCCTATTGGAATTTCCACCTGAAAAACATAGTGAATCAATATTTCATGCCCACTTGACAAACCATTCAATTTTTGCAGTTAGGAAATTGGTACAAAACACTTGGTTCATTTTTCAGACATTTTTCACTCAAAAAATATTCACTACATTCAAAGGGTCCCACAGCAGATGGTTTGCCAAGGTGCAGAAACAGACCTCGGCACACCTGGAGGTAGGCAGACCTACACCCACCATGTATATGCAGGCCAAACCTGTGCAACTATTAGTTTCACTGATCAAGCCAGACATTTTGCGCTGGCAACTGTCATTATGTATGTTTGGCTCGGTTGGTGCCATCGGCTGGCCTCAGCTGAGCAACACCGTCTGGTCAAAATTCAAGGGTTCCTTTGCCTAAAGGCTGCCCACTGACCACCGGTAATATCACTAGGGCCACTACGAATCCTGTGAATTCATTGACCAGAGGAAATATGTGTGAGCGGAAGAGGAGGCAGGCGCAGTGAGGAAGTGGTGATAGGGTCGCTCACAGTTGCCCCGTTTCTGCTCGTTTTTCTATTCCTTTTTTCTTCCTTTTTGGTATTCCCATTGTTTTTTGCTCGTTTTTTTTTTCATCTTCAGTTTAGGTATGTAAAAAGCTGTGAAAATGGAAAAGAAACCATGTATAAACGCAAAACCGATGGAAAACCAGAGAAAAAGGAGGTGAAAAAGGGAAGAAAAAAGGGCTACTGTGAAACTCCCCAAGCGAACTCCCTTTTTTCCGCCCTTTTTGCTTCCTTTTTTTTCATCTTGTAGCAGAAGATAGTATGACTCTGGGGCTCACGACTCACTTCTGAAGGTACCTTTCAAACATGTATGGTCCCCATAAGTCCAAGGGAGTGTAAATTCAATAAGGACCTTCAAAGCTAAGCAGCTTAACCGCTTAGCAGCTTATGTACGTGCCACTTAAGGCCATGTGTTGTCACATCATGTGAATTCCCTTTCAAAATTTCACCCTCCTGGAGTCCTGTTCAAGCTCAGCATCTGAGAACTTGATATGAATTGGGGAATTATTGAGGTGTCAAGTGAAAAAGAAATGTGGAATTTGCTTTTTGAGTCTTGGGCTGACCTTAAGCGGCACATGCATAAGCGGCTACGCGGCTAAGGCCTTGATTGGGTGCTCTGCCTAGCAAGGCAGACCCTGCCAAAATCAAAGCAGATGCCTTGATGTGGCAGGCATATGCCGTGATTTTGGCAGGGTCTGCCTTGCTAGGCAGAGCACCCGATTAGGGCCTAAGCTGCTTAGCTTTGAAGGTCCCCAATATATGTAATTTATTTATTGGTATACTTGCAAAAACGACTGGTGGGCAGAAAAAGGGAGACAAAAAGGGCAGGAAAAAGGAACTGTGAACGACCCTAATAAGTAGATCAGGGTCACCTGTATAAGAAGATCAGGAAATCATTTGTTGTACTACACACATGGAAACGAGGCTATTTACTTTGTACTATGTGGGGACTGGTGAAGCAGGAAAGGAATTGGGCAAGATTATACAAGGTGCATTGAGCGACTGAGGCAAGGCCAGTCCAAGGTGACATCTACACAGCTCTGTCCTAGCCTCTACGTAGCTTGGCACAGAAGTATAGATGTGATGGCAGCAGACCCTGTCTCAGTAGCTTAGCACAGCTCCGATGTATGGCTACGTAGCTCCGACAGGGTCTGCTGAGCGATGGCCTGAACACAGTGATTTGAAGAATTTACAATTTTTCTTTCATTTTTCGTTTTCGTTCAAAATTTTGAGCCTCAAGTTGAAAAAGTACTGAAAAAATTGCAATTGAAAGGTTTTCTCACACACTTTTTCAGTAAAAAATGTCTGAAAAATGGCTGGCGAAGAAATAAAACCCATCAGCTGCTAAAGCGGACAGTCTGACACCTCCTGCTGCACACCCAGACACTATCCTTCCCTACAGCTCTAGCAAAATTGCACCTGTCTCAGCAGCAAACAGATCTCGTGTTCAAAGGAGTGAGACACTGTTATCTACTTATACAATTAAAGGAAGTCACGTGTAAGGCTTTCCAGCCAATCAGGAATGTCTCTGCGTTTGTCCAAGCACGGACAAACATCGGACATATTCGGCACCCAAGCAAACTCTACGTCCGAAGCAGGGAAAAGTACGCTTTCAAGCTTTCTGGATGCATGAACGTCTACTAAGTTTGCTGCTACCTTTCCACGGGTGCATGAAGGTAACAAGATAATTACTAAGCTCTTGACTAAGCTACCCTAATGGAACAGTCAGTGACAACAAATAGTGGGCAAGTTGGATTCAAGTTTCACGAGATCTACAGTGGTGTAACCTAATTTATTTGAGCTCTGATTGACTAGATTATTTTGTAAATGAGAACAAGGAAAAATTGTTGTAACCAGGATGAGAGACACGAGGAACCAACCGAAGGTTGGTGACGAGTGTCTTTGGGGATACGGGAATTCCAAGTTCAACAGCTTTGAAGCTTCCCTGGTACGTTTACTGCATTTAGCTCTCAGATTTTTGTTTGGCTGCTTATTCTGTAGTTGCTTTCCGTGCAGAGCACGGGTTCATGCTAGTAAAAATGAAGAAGGAGAAACCAAGGAAGAGGCTCTACTTGCAAAAGGAAGAAACATGTGTTCAGCCTAACCTGGTACAGAGAAGAGACCATGAAAAGAGCCACAAATAGAGTGGGGATACGCGGGAAGGTGTAGATGATGACGGTATGAAGGAAGAAGCATTTGGAACTCTGCTGGTTGTACAGATCATCGACTCATCTGCTATCCCAAGTTTGAGAATGTTTATCCTCAATTTGTCTTGATACAGCTCATTGACTTGATCTGCCTCTTTCGAGCTCAATATTCCTACTGAGGATTTCCACTGAGGATGAATGCAGCCTGCTTCCAAAGCAAGTCATTGGGAGAACAGGACTCCAAGTTGAAATAAATAGAGAAGATGGTGGTAGATGACAAGAAGTATTGTTGGGCATGTTTTGCATTTATTTGGATATGAATAGGACACTCAGTATGACTCTAGTGATAGCATATATATACTTCCAACCCTTGGCAGACTAAATGGTATCCTATACATCCAACTAACAATGAGTTGGCTGTACTTCTAGTTACAGGGGGGTCACATAATTTTCATATATTTAATTTGTGAGAAAGAACATGTGACTACTCACCCTCGCTAGTAGTCACATGATCAGAAAACCGGTTTTCTGGTCACATGTACATCACACCTCAGTGGCTTTTGGTAAACTGGGACTACGAGTTGACTGCTACTATATCACACCTTACAACAAGCTGGTAATGTAGTAGAACCATTATCAAGAAGCCATTCTTAATTCTGCACAGTAACAGGCAACTTTCTTTCTTTCTTTTTTGGAGTGTTGGGTCTAAACCCAATGATACTCAGGCAGCAGAAGCATCCCAAGTCATCTACTTGTATTACTCGTTGTGGGCCAGATGTTGCTGGAGAGGGTGTCCAGGAGGAAATGCCATTATGCACAATATTATGAGTGTGGGACTTCAACCTCAATATATTAACCAATGCCATTTTTTACAGTGTATGGTGGTACTCCCACTAAAAACCCTTTGTGTAAGTCCAATCAATTCTCTGGCAATGACTCTTCATTTAAAAGCAGGCCACTTCAGGCATTCAAGCAATACTAGTTCTTTATTGTATGATAGCTTGAAAGGTGGTGGAGTGAATTGATTTCCATATCAATTCTTCAGTTGAAGTGATGTCAGAAAATTCCTGGACTGCACAATGAATTCGTCTGAGGTCAGTAAAAATTGTTTTGCGATGGGGGATGAAGGTCAAGGTATTGATCACCTTCCTGGGTAACTAAACATCAAGTCAATTTCTGTATCAATCACAACTTCAGTCGTTGTTGGACTGAGAGTGTGCTTCGTTACATTTGATTCAACATTCTTGAATTGAATTGTGTCTGAATGTTCCTTCAATGCAGCCACAACTGCCTGCCATAATTCAAAGCAAGGGTTGAGTATGTCCATTTCATAATGGTCCTGGTGTTAAACTCGAGCGTGTAATATCAGAGATGATGGAAACTAGAAGAGGTCGATTCTTTGGACATAGAAGCCCACCTAAAAGGGCACTTGTGAAGGATTGTGGAATGCTGGGCTTGTTGAAAGTCATTAGAAGAGCTTGCAATCTGCTTTTATATAGCTTTATATAGTATCTGAAGCCATAGGTCTACGTACCATAAATTATAGCCCAGAAATTGATACAGGCTATGTATAGCTGAACAATTTTTTTTTTTCAGTGAGAAATCTAGTGTAAAACTTTGTTTATTTTTCAGACATTTTACTGAAAAAGTATGTAAGAAAACCTTTCAATTGCAATTTTTCCAGTACTTTTTGAACCTGAGGCTAAAATTTTACAGCTGTTTGCAAAATTGATGACAGTCAGCACAATAAATAAATAAAGACAAACATTTGATCTGGTCACTTGCTGCATCCAGATCTCGCTCATTTCGTAGTCAACAAGCTTTAGGACCCTGCCTTTGGCACGGACGCTCGCTGCGCTCGGTCCGTACCTTCGGCGGGTCCACAGCTTGTTGGGGCAAACCCCGGTGGATTCCGAGCTCGCCAACACACAGCGGATTCCGAGTCCCGGGGTTCGCCGTGCACGGGTGGATTCCGAGTCCCGTGTTTGTCCCGTGATTATATCAGGTGACTTTTTGTGTGGCAGTGTTCGTTGTCTCTTGATATATAGGATTTATGCGATTTCGGGTGTATTAGCAACATCAGACTTTTGACATTTTGATTGTGGGGTTGTGCAACGCCAAAAAACGCCAAAAAACAGTGAAAACACCCCACAACTCGACAAATGCCAACAATCTTTGATGAAATTTTGACAATGCCTAAACATAATTGGCAGATAACATCAGAACAGCCAATAATTACATCGGCCTTGGAGTTTCCTCTGAACATCTAGTACAATCCGCCCAAGTATACCCCATTTCAGGCAGGTACCTCATCCCCAACCCGGTGGGGAACCCGTTCAATTTTGGTGAACAACGCCGAAACGCCAAACAACACGTCAAACGCCACAATCAAAATGTCAAAAGGCTGATGAAGAGAATAAGTAGTGCCTGCGTTCTTTGGCTATTTCATCATGTACTTTTATTTCATTCAATATTTTTAAAATCTTCACAATTGAACTGGACTTCAACATGTTGCGGCTGCTGCTAAATCAAATCTGAACCAATTCTTTTGAGTACGGGTCCATTTCAAAGGCAGTGCTGAGGCATATGAACTAGATATCAGAGAAAATGGGTTGATACAAGAATGTCCTCGCTCGAGTTGAATGTATGCAAGGATCAGTAAATTGTGGCTCAAGGTATTTTGGACTGATGCAAGTCGTTGAAATTTGCGGACCGGAATTATAGGAGTCTCAGCACTCGAACGCGCCGAATTAAGCAAATCGGCCATGAATTGAGCGAGCAATGAGATAAACATTCGGGATTGAAATCAAATAGGGTGAAATTTGATTATGGGTATTTGCATTGCAAGAGTGACCTGAATTGAAAGTGCTGCTTCCTGCCATTTTAACGCGCCAAAACCCATAAGAATCAGTTCAGAAATGAGTGAGATTTGACCTCCGCAAGGTGCCGGATCAAGTGTTTGTTTCTGTTTCTTTTTCGGACCGACTGTCATCAATTATGCAAATGGCTAAACAAAACGAAAAATTAATGAAAAAATTGTAAATTCTTTAAATATTTTTTGTGTCCAGACGGTGTTGCTCAGCTGAGGCCAGCCGATGGCACCAACCGAGCCAAACATACATAATGACAGTTGCCAGCGCAAAATGTCTGGCTTGATCAGTGAAACTAATAGTTGCACAGGTTTGGCCTGCATATACATGGTGGGTGTAGGTCTGCCTACCTCCAGGTGTGCCGAGGTCTGTTTCTGCACCTTGGCAAACCATCTGCTGTGGGACCCTTTGAATGTAGTGAATATTTTTTGAGTGAAAAATGTCTGAAAAATGAACCAAGTGTTTTGTACCAATTTCCTAACTGCAAAAATTGAATGGTTTGTCAAGTGGGCATGAAATATTGATTCACTATGTTTTTCAGGTGGAAATTCCAATAGGCTTGCACTCTGTTTGGTGTAAAACTTGGAAAACCCAGCAATAGGAATGATGTGACTATAATTGGGGAATTGTAGTCACATGGGTCGTGAGACTTGTAGTAGTATAAATGCTGCAATGATGATTGTTGGCAGGATACTTCTTTCCACCCTCCACCATCTTATAATTTTTTCTCTTTGACTCTCTGCTTTGGCAGTAGGGAGTTGGAGGTTGTCCGCTTTGGCAGCAGACAACTTTATTTTCCCTCCAAGTTCTTGCTTTGGCAGCGGGTACTTGGTTGTTGCCTGCTTTGGCAGCAGGCAGCAAATTTTTCCTGCTTCTTCAATCTTCGGCTTTGGCAGCTGGCAGATTGCAGAAATGGACTATACTTTCATTATTTTCACCTTCATTCTTACAACCTACCTAGTGGTTCCAAAAGTGAGTTTGTCCAAATTTTGGCTCTGTCCTTGGGCAGGCTGATTTCAATTTTTTTTGTTCAACCTTTGAATCTGACCTCCAAAGGGGTAATTTGGGGGGGGGTCCTATCATAATGGAATAAAAAAAATTAAAGAAGTCATGTGACACAGCAGCTGGCTGCCGTGTCACATGCAATTTCTCACAAAAGCTCTAATACAATTTGGGCCTATCAGGACCAATATATTGAGGAGAAATGAGTATACTGCAGCCAAACCTGGTAGATACACAGTTACCTGTCTATATATCAACTTTTACCTTCTGACACCCAGGGCCTACAGATCATAGCCACAAACTACTAGTACAATAGGCAGCTTCTTGTATATTTATAACATTTTTTTTGGGCACCAAAATAGCAAAAGTAGCTAACTTGCAATAGTCTCTACAGTTGAGTCTCTTGTATGGAATCAGCTCATATGAGATATCCAGCCAAAAACTGTGATATGGAATAGCCATTGAGGGTATCCCAAATGCAGTTTACCACTGTAAATCTGAGCTCATATGGAATATGTCATATGCAATCACTCTGGGGCTGAATTTGGCTGATGTCCTAACTTTATTCCATACAAGAGATTCAACTGTATAAGGAAACTAATTATTGCTATTTCAGGAAGGTTTCAGGTGCTATTTCTGGGGTGTTTGGTAACATTTTTTTTGGGCACCAAAATAGCAAAAGTAGCTAACTTGCAATAGTCTCTACAGTTGAGTCTCTTGTATGGAATCAGCTCATATGAGATATCCAGCCAAAAACTGTGATATGGAATAGCCATTGAGGGTATCCCAAATGCAGTTTACCACTGTAAATCTGAGCTCATATGGAATATGTCATATGCAATCACTCTGGGGCTGAATTTGGCTGATGTCCTAACTTTATTCCATACAAGAGATTCAACTGTATAAGGAAACTAATTATTGCTATTTCAGGAAGGTTTCAGGTGCTATTTCTGGGGTGTTTGGTTGCAATATACTTGCAATATACGGAGGTCTGATGGCTACCATATATGGACTCCGTATATTGCAAGTATATTGTCACAATATACGGAGCATATACTGAGCCCGTATATTGTGGGTATATAGTAGGTATATTTGGAATATACTGAGCATATACGGCCCCCATATATTGCATGTATATAGTGGGTATATTTCATATATACTGAGCATATACTGGCAATATACGGCCCCTTTATATTGCTGCTTGCCCGCAGTGAAACCGATGAAATGAGCAATTAGGATCGCTCACGGAGGGTAAATCACAACTCGGGGCGAGATCTAGGAAGTCGGGGACTTCGTGTCCCACTGATATTTGGGGAACTTGTCGCGGAAAACATAGTAAAGCATGTGCAGTTGTTGTACAAATTGCTCGACAACAAGGAGCGGGAGAGCGTCTGCCTGGTTGAGATGACGCCGATAAAGGAGCTGTTGTCACAATAATTCAGGGCTCACAGCTCAGGAAAAGGGTGAAAACAAGAATACGTACGATTCGAGTACGGATATCTGCTAAGCACTTGACCGCCCCAGACTCGGTAATGGTGGACATCGCCGCTGGATTGAAAAGGCGAATGGCCTCTTCGATGGCCGGGACACGAAAAACTTGCCACTGATCCTCCGAAATGGGGACGGGCAAGGTGTCGAGTTGGTCGGCGAGGCGTTTTGGAGCCATGGTGGTCGAGGATCGCGCCAGATCGAGGAGGTATAGTGCCCACTGTACAGCCGTTAAACAGCGTACAGTGGTGGGCGGAGTCAAGAGAGAAAATGACTCGGGGCCAGAATGGCCGCCGAGTCCCGCGTGCCTTGAGAAGCACACGCCGTAATGGCTGCGCACTCTGCAACGGAGACCTAAGAAGTTTTGCAAAAGTTAAAGCTTAAAAGTTGACGTAAATTAAGCGATGGAAAACATATCAATAGAATCAATTGAGTTCCATCAAATGAATTGCAGGGTCCAGTCCTAGGGGACAGTTGAGTCCTAGGACTCGGAAATCTCGAGAAAAAGATAGCGAGGAGTGCGATTAAGAGGGCCACAAAGGCCAGATATCGCACAAACTCCTAAAAAGAGCGTCTAGGATCGACGTGGCAGTGCTCTGATAAGCGCTGACAGTTGATGGGCCTCGGGGCGGAACCAAATCACACGTGTGAGATAAGATTGTGCTTATCTATCCACGAAGAAGCGTTCTAAGGATAGAGACAAAAATTTTGAAGATAGAACCGAGGGCCGTGTGTTTAAAGTCATAAGTGGCTATAAAATTAAAGACGTCGCGTGAAGATGCCATTCGCGAGACCGCTAGATCGTTGGTTGTGATATCGCACACCACAACTGGGGACAGTTGAGATTTAGTGAAGGGGAGATGATACGACGCGTATTTGCGCAGCCGTGAAATCATGCATTTTTGCATTTTCTAGTACGATTACTAGTACCTCTCGTCGGTGGTATACAAGTAGAGTTAGCGTGAGCCCGAGCGGCTAACTATAATATCGATGTACGGAGAAGTCGGTCTAAAGATCTGTTACCACTTGGCTCTTCTATAACCATGGAGTCGGTATAACAATCTATAAAGATTAAGACTATCAGCCTACTAGATATCATACCAAGGGATAAACATATAACAGTCCGGATGGACAACACACTAGTCCTAGGACTCAAATATCGAGTCCTAGGGGTGCCAAAGTCACTCATAAAGTCTATAAATCCAGTCCTAGGACTCAATATTGAGTCCTAGGGGTCGCTTAAGAAGGTTCTGGCACGCATAATCCAGTCCTAGGACTCAAGATTGAGTCCTAGGAGTCATATTCAAGGGTTCTGTACTATGAAACTGAGTCCTAGGACTCAAAACCGGGACTCTGTTGAGTCCTAGGGGTACAGAATCAGAGTGCCGCAGTATCAATTAGACATTTAAACATGTAGACAACCTGCGAAGAAGCCGGACGCGTCGCGCGTCGGCTTACCACATCAAATTCCGTCATCCTATCGGAGTTTCGGGTGGTGGCCCCACAAGCCGAGTTTAATCGTAAGACGGCGGCTGGGTGCTAGGAGCAGTTGATATCCTAGTTGGGGATATCGGATACAAGGATCAGCAAGGTGGTTTCTTGCGCCAATAGGAACAGTTGGGGAAGGGCTTACGTTGAAAGCCGGCATCCTCGGAATCAGCAATATACCCATATATGGGTCCTAGGAGGACAAATTAGGATGACGATCCAGTCCTAGGACTCACGAATCAAGACGGCAGCCATTGTACTTTTATATTTATTGTCCCGAGACCCCCGCTCCATTACTCATTTATCATTACTGTTTGTTTTCTCTGTGTAGTATAAAAGGCCTGTAAAATTCCGCATTCCAGTACTGCATCCCCTGCCCCGTATTGCTGCCAGTTAGTGATGTTCTGGCTTTGGCCTCAGGCCAAAAAGCCATGGCTTTTTGGCTTGGCTTTGGCTTATTCTGGCTTTGGCTGGGGTTGGCTTTGGCCTGGCCTGGGATTTATCCAGGCCAAAGCCAAATTCAAGCTGATTTCCCTGCCAAAAGCCATGGCTCAGGCCAAGCCAAGCCAAAGCCAGGCCAAAGCCAAAGGTCTGGCCCTGGCCTGGCCTGAGATTTTCCGAGGCCAAGCCAAAGCCAAAAAGCCAAAGCCAAAGCCAGGACATCACTACTGCCAGTTTGGGTCAAGCTTACATAAAGGCGTTGGTGTTGTCTGGGCTTCTCGCGGAGATTCGTTATTAGACGTCTCTTTTGTGTGTAGTTCAAATTGAAGTGTTGTTTTGTTGGCATTCACGGAGTGCTTGTGTTGAGTTCACGCCGAGTCGTACCAATACTCTGAGAACGAAAGGTTCCTGTTGGTTGTTACCACAGGTCAACTGTTAGCATCGTTCCCGAGTGTTCGGTGACAGTCTAAGTTGTGTGAAATCAGAACCCGAGTGTTCCTGAGTCTGCCCGAGTGTAGAAATCCTGTCCTAGGACCAACGATTGGCCTAGACAAACTCTCTGAAAGCTCAACGATTGAGTCCTAGGAGTCATCTTTCCCCCTCCCTTGCCAACTTCGTATCGAAGTTTGTACCTCCTTAGTCGTTCAAAGACTACTGTAACTATTGCGAAGTCCTACTAGGCCTTTGTACACAACTTTCCCTTAAATCCAATCCTTTGAGAGGTTCAATCTTACCTGTATACTTCAGGGTGACCCGAACTCAATTGTAGCATTGTGTGTGTGTGTGTTGGTTGTTTTGTGTGGTGTTAGAGCATCATTCATTAGCAGTCGCACTTTCAAGACCATAGACAAGTGCACCGTTTCACCGGACCTCCTGTTCCCAGGGAAATATGGACCCTCCAGTTTCGCAACACAGTACATTAGTCTGTGAGTCATTGTGTCAACTCTAGTCCGACTGCTTCTAATTGTTACGTGAAGGGGTACGCTCACCAATACAGAGCTCTCGGAGCACTGCAAGACATTTAAATTACCTCATTCGGGAAACAAGGCCGCTCTCACTGGGCGCCTTACGGACTTCTCCAAAGACAAGTCGCGCTGGGACTCGTGAGTGATCTTGAATCTTTCCATTCCCGATGGGGAATTTCGGTGAATTTACCGTTCGTCCAGTCTCGTCCCAGGTGCAACCAACTCCCACAAAGGAATTCGCAAAACCGACAAGAAAACAAA
Organism: Mycena galericulata; assembly: GCA_029289565.1. NCBI lineage: Eukaryota > Fungi > Basidiomycota > Agaricomycetes > Agaricales > Mycenaceae > Mycena > Mycena galericulata. Next base: position 742,122 of record JARKIA010000050.1, read on the forward strand.
ACCGAAGGCATCTACTGTCCGACGGGAGAATCTGTTTAATGGAGCCCCCGGAGTGCGCTCAACATACCTGTTACGGAACGTTCTAAGGACTTGAGTACTGCGGAGCAAAAGGCTGCCATTATACCTTGGGTACGTCTGTATTGACTTCACATACATATTATCTGTGATCTACATTTATAATTTCTCCAAGGCTAAGCGAATTGTTGCTCAATATCCTTACAAACCCGATACCTCCAACACGAACACCAACCCCTCAATATATATATATCAACCCACCAGCTGCAGGACACACCAACACAAACCAATCAGCCGTTAGTGTGGATGTAGTCGATAATAATCACGTAGTGAGTCTCCCCGTTCCAATTGGTTCGTACTCATCAAATCAGACTAAACACGACGAGAAGCAGGGAGCATCACAGAATACCCAAATGGGCCCGCACTCAGCGGATTCCAATCAAGTAGTAAGTCTTGTCTTCACCTCGGCTGATACCCTTTGAAACCGACTGAATTTCAACCGGATTCAGGGAGCGTCACAAAACCCTGATGTTGCCCAAGTATTTGCCGGTTTCTTGGCCCTCTTACAACAACATGCAGCAAACACTTCCCCTTTTGGCCCCGGGACTGCCACTTTCTCGACGCCACTTCAAGGGCCCTCTACAAACACCTCTGCTCAATGTCCACCTGAGGTCCTTGCTGGCACAGCTGAAACCGCCACAAGCTCGGCTTGTGCCATTCAGCTGGCATTGTCATCGGTTGAAGTCCAGGCTACCACGTCCGAAGCTGGCGGTTCGGCTCTGGGTGCGAATCTTTCGGCATCATCGTACGTAGCTGTTTCGATTAGGGACGAGGACGTTGGCGACGCCAGTCGCACACGCACGCTCCGAATGGGCCATGGAAATTCAATTACTTTTCATGAGTGCGACATTCCGGATCCACCCGCAGTCAGCTACGCAAAATCGATTGAAGCTCTTCTGCTTGTGTGGGACGACAACTCGCCGGACTGGGACGGAACATCACCACTCAAAATCAATGAGGTTCCCATTCCTCTCATTTACTGGCCGACTGTATACAAGTATTGGAAAGGAACTCAGTGGAAGGGCGTCAAGAAAATTTGGTTTGACTGGAAGGTGTGTATTTCTTGACGTCTAATTTACTGAATTAATGATTCTGTTGTCTAGATTATCGTCCGAGCCATGTCCGGGAAGTCCATCGACGACTTCTGGGCCCGCTACTCGGCCCCCAACAAAGCCGGTCAACTTTAGCACCTGAAATACACCCCCCTCCTCACACGACTTGCGGCAGAACAGAAAGGTGAGAACGAGAAGCTCGCAGATCTGGCTCGGCGTGAGCTTACACCGCAGCAGCTGACCTATCGCAAAGGGGCAATGCATTTCGTTATGACGAAACCAGCAATGATTGCAGCCCTCTACCGCAAATTGAAAGGTTTGGACTCAGAAGATGACGAAGATGACGAGGAGGAGGATTAAAGTAGTTCTATTATACCTTATGTCTTCATATTCGCGCCCAAACATGACCGCTTGGTGATGCATGGGCGTGTTCAACCCTAAATGGCACATTCGGGTTGATAGAGATTGCCAAGTCACACAGACCGCTGAAATCATTGAGCTCCAATTATTGAGAACATAATATTAATAAGTAAATGAGCATCTAGATACAATGACAAGATCTACCACAGCTAAAGCATTTCATCGTTGGCAGCCGGTTAGGATTCATATAATCCTCTCTCTTCTCCGAGGGATCATCAACATAGGAAATTGTCAGACACACTGGCCAATACTATGCAGGCAATGCAAAGTGGACCAAGGTTGTGCTCAAAAGAACAAGAATTGCCTATATTGCTAGTGGAGATATGACCAGCTCAAGACTGGGGACTACAACGACTACAGGGGTGTATATATACTAGTGGGTGACATGGGAACGATCTGGTAAGTATGGGAGTGTCCTAAACTAATATGGAAGTGTCCTTATCAATGATAAGTATCGTGCTATATACGCTATCTACAGTGCAGGATAAGGAGTCTGACAGTAGATGGAGTCCGATAAGGCCCAGATAAGCGCAGATCAGCTCCGATAAGGCCAGATAAGCCCGGATCAGGTCTGATAAGCGATCTGTTCATGACATTACCCCCCTCTTAAGGATTGTGTCCACACAATGGGTCAGAATGATTCAATCTTCCCATTCTCCCAGTTGTAGAGATGTCCAGGTAAACGAGGTGTGGTGGTGAAGTTTTCAATGGGTTTATAAATAAAACGGACATTTCGGGGTAGGGGGCGAGGGGCCGAGGGGTGTTTTCGGTGGAACTCATCAAGCAGGCCGGCATTATCAGTCAAATTGCCAACCGGCTCCCAACTGTCTTCTTCCTTTGGGTATCCTTTCCAGTGCACAAAATATTCGAGCTTTCCACTCCTAAGCCTCGAATCCAACACTTCTTCCACTTCATACTCCAGGTGATCATCAACAAGCTCAGGCGGCGGCGGAGGGATCTTTTTCTGGGAGGGGAATTTGGGAGAGATGTAGGGAGACAACAGAGCCTCATTGAAGACAGGGTGTTTGGACTTCCAGGAAGCAGGCAGTTGCAGACGATAGGCCGAAGTGCCAATCTTCTGCAAGACTTTGAAAGGACCATAGCGTTTGTCATCGAACTTCTTGGTCGGACGGACTGTCTCAATGTTGGTGCCTTCGAGATAGACCATGTCTCCGACCTTGTATTCTCTGGCATCCGTACGCTTCCGATCATAGAACCGCTTCATCGTCTCTGCAGCTGCTTTAAGAGACGACTCTGCTTCCTCCCTGATCTTCTTCATGTTGTCTGCAAACTCTTGGGCACTCTGAGTGCGTACAGTACCTCTGGGCTCAATCCCTTTCCATGGATGTTGTCCAGAGTCAAGGAAGAACGGAGTGTGACCAGTAGCAGTGTGGATCTTGTCGTTGTAGCTAAACTCAGCAATGGCAAGCCATTCTGCCCAGTCGCTCTGACGATGATTAACAAAGATCCTGAGGAACTGCTCCAAGTCCTGGTTCACTCGCTCGGTCTGCCCATCGGTCTGAGGGTGGTACGCAGTCGTGATGTTCTGTTTAATGCCCAAAAGCTTGCACAAGTCCCTACTGAACTGGGAAGCAAACTGTGGACCTCGGTCATGGATCAACCGCTCAGAGAGCCCATGGTCACGGAACACACGATCCCGGTAGTGTTTGGCAAAGCCCATTGAGTTGATCTCAACATTGCATGCCTGGAACTTCGCACGCTTTGTGTATCGATCAACAAACACCAGAATCATGTCGTAACCATTCGACATCGGAGGCGGGCCTAGCAGATCAACAGTGACGATCTGCCAGGGTCGCGTGGGTACCGTGTTCGGAGACAGAGGTGCAGGGGTGCCATTCTTCTCGGTTTAGTCTTTTGGCAAGTCTGACACCCTTCTACATAAGAACGAATATCTGTCTGCAAACGCGGCCACCAGTAGTTCCGAGTGATCAGCTCCTGAGTTTTGAAGCGTCCGGGATGTCCTGCGAGACTAGTGTCATGATGCCAGCGGATGAGGTCTTCCCGCAGCTTCTTGTCTCTAGGAACATAGAACCGGTGCTTCCAGGTCACAATATGCCCATCCAGCTCCTCCCAATCTTTCTCCTTGTTGGCCAAAGCGTGCTCAACAAGCTTGTCTTTGTGCTGCCAAGCGCGCTTAATCCGAGTCATGATTTCATCGCTGAGGGCGCTGATATCATGATGATGAACTCGGAAAAACTCCGGCTTCAGCAGGACTACGTTCTCGTTGTCATTCTCCCCCTTCTCATGACCTGCTCGTCTCGAGAGATAGTCCGCTTTAGCCATTGCCTTGCCTGGCTTGTGATGTAGAGTGAAGTGAAACTCCTGCATCTCCACCACCCACCGCGCCTGTCGTCTGTTAAGCTTCTGGGGTTTCTTGAAGTATTCGAGGTTTTTATGGTCTGTCCAGATCTCGAAGTCCTCCAACGCTCCTAGCAGGTACTGGCGAAACTCAGAGAGTGCATGCATGATTGCAAGCATCTCCTTGTCATAGATCTCATAGTTACGTTCAGTCTCATTGAGAGCATGAGAAATGAATGCACCGGGTCGCCAGACACCATCCTCCTGCTGTTGCGATAAAATACCACCAGTTGCAAAATCAGATGAATCGGCCTCCAACCGGTAACGTCCCTTTGCCTTGGGGATGACCAAGACAGGAGCAGACGTGATCCGGCGCTTCAACTCTGCAAACGCCTCCGCTTCCACAGCCGTCCACCGCCACCCCCCTTTTCCAGTCAGAGCAGACAGCGGTCTGGCTACACCAGAGAAGCCTTCAATAAACCGGCGGTAGAAGTTCATGAATCCAAGGAACTGTTGGACATCTCGCTTGTGGCGTGGTTCAGGCCACTCAACAACAGCCTGGACTTTGGCAGGGTCCATTCTGACTTCGTTGTGCGAGACAATCATGCCAAGGTATTCTACTTCACTACGTTCAAACTCGCACTTTGTGTCTTTTAAAAAGAGCTTGTTTGCACGCAGTTTCTGCAGAACCTTCCGGACCATGATCTCATGTTCCTCCAACGTTTCAGTAAAGATGAGGATGTCGTCGAGGTAGATAATGACTTTTCCACCGTCGATCTCATCTTTGAAAATTGTGTTCATCATTGTCTGAAACGTAGCCGGTGAATTGGTCAGGCCAAAGAACATAACCAGAGGCTCAAACAGCCCTCTGTTAGTTCTAAACGCTGCCTTCCACTCATCTCCTTCCTTGATCCTGACGTTATTAAACCCCCAACGGACATCCAGTTTGGTGAAGTAACGAGCCTGGCTAAGTTTGTCTACCAGCTCCTGGATAAGCGGAAGAGGATAGCGATTCTTAATCGTCATATCATTCAGCTTCCGGTAGTCCTGTATAGGTCGAAGAGCACCATCCTTCTTTTTGACAAAGAAGAACGGCGAGGCCATAGGAGATTTCGATGGTCTAATGCGTCCTGTCTTCAAGTTCTCATCAAGAAACTCGTCAAGCTGCTTCTGTTCCTCTAGACTGAGTGGATAGATCTTACAGTCTAGATTCGTGGCATTGGGAACCAATTCAATAACATGGTCCCAAGGCCTAGATGGAGGTAGCTCATCGAAGCTCTCTTTGTCAAACAAGTCCTTGAAGTCATGGTACTTCCTGGGAACTGATTCCTCGAAGGACTTGGGCTTGTCCTTCTTGGATTTCTCTTCAGACACTTTGCCAGCTTTGGTCTGAAAAGCGCGAATGCGCAGTTCCTCCTGGAAGTCAACCACAAGAAGACGATCTCCCTCTTCGAGCTCCGGATCTTGCGGGTCCGAGTCATTGGATTCAGGATCCTCCCACCCCCCTAGCGGCTCACACCTAGCCGGACAACGGTCAAACTTGAGAGTGTTCTTTGCCCAATCAATAGACGGATTGTGCAGTTTGAGCCATTCGTACCCAATGAACATCTCAGTTTTCCCTAGGTTGGAAACAGCGAATTGAAGGATTTCGACGTGTTGGCCAATTTCAAGCAGCATTTCGACGTACTCTCGAATAGGGCCACCCGAATTCGGCGTGCCGTCGGCGTTGTAGACCGGAATTGGACGGGGATACTTCTTTGTGTTGATTTTATTAGCCTTCACAAAAGAAGCATCTATGCAACTGCCCGTGCATCCACAGTCCAGTAACGCTGATAGCTTGAAGCGCTTCTGGGTATCAAGTGTTTTGGCAACCAAATCGATGTTCATTTGGTTCCCAGAACCTCGGATATAACGCCGTCTTCCTTTCAACTCGTTCAGAGCTTCAACAACTTGCTCGTCATCCAAGCTGTTTAACTCTGCAATGGTTTCCAAACTGACCTCTGCCCGCCTCCTACGGTTTGCCCAAATGTCCAGGACACCAATAGCCACTTCGGGTTTACTGGTCCGAAGCTGTCTGGCCGTCCATTCAACACTTCCAGGATCGACTTTCTTTTCAGGAAATCTGACTGCACTTCGCACTTCTGTTGCTTCCGGGGCATCATAGATAGATTCAAGATCGGGAATGACTACATGGGAAGGAACATAGGTGCTACTATCGACCAGTGAGTTCGTGCTCACTCCTGGTCCTCCTGAAAATCCTGGATGGACTTGAGCAATTCAGCTCGTTCGTCCTTGGTCATGTTTCGGACTGCAAACTGCATCTTCTGCTTTGGGCACCACCGCGCAATGTGACCAGGCTGGCCGCAGTGGTAACACTTGCGGTTGTCTCTCTGCCTGTCCACATCCATCGCATCAGGGTCTCTTTCAACCCGTGTTTGCGGCACCTGCACAGCGGGCGTCTTTGCCTTCTGCTGTGTCTCAGGACGACTGAACGCAGAGCTATACTCTTTGCTCATGCGATAAGTCCTATCCACCGTTGAGGCCTCTTTGAGCCATTCTCCATATGTGGCTGGTTGCGGACGCAGGTTAAAAACTGCGGTGCGCAGACCAGGGTTGAGTCCCTGCTTGAAGAAGTGCAAGAGAGCCTCATCATCGAGCTTACTGGCAGGGGCAAGACCTTTGAAGAGCGTGATAAACTCATCAGCGGTCCCTTTGCCCTGCTGCAATTTCGTCAGCTTCCTCTGTGCCTCGTCCTTAGAAGACGTGTACTGGAAGTAGGCAGTGAAGCTGCTAACGAAACCCGGCCAGGTCGCGATATAAACGGTGTTGGGAACCCCATTAGAATGGTCCACAATGTTCTTTCGCTGTAGATCAGCCCAGTTGCCTGCAATATCACCAGTGCCACCTTTTACAAGAGAGAGCGCAAAGATAATGCGCTGCTTGTCCTCTGTAATCTCTTGTCCGTCGAAGTACAAAGTGAGAGCATTGAGAAACGCTTCAACTTTGTCTGGCTGTCCATTGAAGCTCTCGGGTGAATCGAGCTTCAATGGCTTCTTCGGAGTAGGACGGGTGGTATAGGCCTGAACAGCAGTAGCGATGCGTTCAGTTGCAACTGTGCTGCGCTCATTGAACCCGAGCAACGAATAGAAACTGCTCAACAGGCTGCGAAGAGCAGCCCAAAGCAGAGTCCAGAATCCAGCATCAGTCAAGGATGGTGCAGTCATCCTTTCCTGATCGTCGCTCAAGTGCATGTAGACAGGGTCATCACGGGGTAGGCCTTGGAATGGGGAGGCCATGATGTGTAGAACGGAGTGTGGGGAGTTTGTGTGTGTTGGTTGTGGTTTGGATCTCGGATCCGCGTGGTTGGAAGGGGACTACTAGCAGGTACCTGCTCTGTGCAAACAGATCGACCCTACAGCCAATAGCGAGCCCTTGGGAAGTGATACACAGAAACGGGGGTCTTCTTCGTCGATAGTAGCTCCAAGTCAAGAGCTAAAACTAAAGCCCAGTTGTTAAATCCTCCCAGATCAACGGATTGACTACCGTTTGTTTCTGGACGAAGAGAACCCTGCTACAGCCTGCTACAGACCCGGGGCAACAGTTGGCTTTAGAGAGTCGCTACCACGACTCTTTTGTCCCTACTGCCTTACTGACTAGGGCTACTACTAACTAAAGGGCTCAGGATTTATTGAAGATGAAAGGGGAGGTTCTAACTAGTTGAGATGATTTCGGAGTTGTGGGAGATAAGGGAGAGATAAGAGGATGAGAGCGAGATTAGAGGAGAGGAGAAGGAGCACAAGGTTGGTTAGGGGAGTCTTGAGCTTTTGTCAGACACACTGGCCAATACTATGCAGGCAATGCAAAGTGGACCAAGGTTGTGCTCAAAAGAACAAGGATTGCCTATATTGCTAGTGGAGATATGACCAGCTCAAGACTGGGGACTACAACGACTACAGGGATGTATATATACTAGTGGGTGACATGGGAACGATCTGATAAGTATGGGAGTGTCCTAAACTAATATGGAAGTGTCCTTATCAATGATAAGTATCGTGCTATATACGCTATCTACAGTGCAGGATAAGGAGTCTGACAGTAGATGGAGTCCGATAAGGCCCAGATAAGCGCAGATCAGCTCCGATAAGGCTAGATAAGCCCGGATCAGGTCCGATAAGCGATCTGTTCATGACAGACACAGCAGAAGGCGAAAACGCCCGCTGTGCAGGTGCCGCAAACACGGGTTGAAAGAGACCCTGATGCGATGGATGTGGACAGGCAGAGAGACAACCGCAAGTGTTACCACTGCGGCCAGCCTGGTCACATTGCGCGGTGGTGCCCAAAGCAGAAGATGCAGTTTGCAGTCCGAAACATGACCAAGGACGAACGAGCTGAATTGCTCAAGTCCATCCAGGATTTTCAGGAGGACCAGGAGTGAGCACGAACTCACTGGTCGATAGTAGCACCTATGTTCCTTCCCATGTAGTCATTCCCGATCTTGAATCTATCTATGATGCCCCGGAAGCAACAGAAGTGCGAAGTGCAGTCAGATTTCCTGAAAAGAAAGTAGAACCTGGAAGTGTTGAATGGACGGCCAGACAGCTTCGAACCAGCAAACCCGAAGTGGCTATCGGTGTCCTGGACATTTGGGCAAACCGTAGGAGGCGGGCGGAGGTTAGTTTGGAAACCATTGCAGAGTTAAACAGCTTGGATGACGAGCAAGTTGTTGAAGCTCTGAACGAGTTGAAAGGAAGACGGCGTTATATCCGAGGTTCTGGGAACCAGATGAACATCGATTTGGTTGCCAAAACACTCGATACCCAGAAGCGCTTCAAGCTATCAGCGTTACTAGACTGTGGATGCACGGGCAGTTGCATAGATGCTTCTTTTGTGAAGGCCAATAAAATCAACACAAAGAAGTATCCCCGTCCACTTCCGGTCTACAACGCGGATGGAACGCTGAATTCGGGTGGCCCTATTCGAGAGTACGTTGAAATGCTCCTCGAGATCGGTCAACACGTCGAAATCCTTCAATTTGCTGTTTCCAACCTAGGGAAGACTGAGATGTTCATTGGGTACGAATGGCTCAAACTGCACAATCCGTCTATTGATTGGGCAAAGAACACTCTCAAGTTTGATCGTTGTCCGGCTAGGTGTGAGCCGCTAGGGGGGTGGGAGGATCCTGAATTCAACGACTCGGACCCGGAAGATCCTGAGCTCGAAGAGGGAGATCGTCTTCTTGTGGTAGACTTTCAGGAGGAACTGCGCATTCGCGCTTTTCAGACCAAAGCTGGCAAAGTGTCTGAAGAGCAATCCAAGAAGGACAAGCCCAAGTCCTTTGAGGAATCAGTTCCCAGGAAGTACCACGACTTCAAGGACTTGTTTGACAAAGAGAGCTTCGATGAGCTGCCTCCATCTAGGCCTTGGGACCATGTTATTGAATTGGTTCCCAATGCTAAGAATCTAGACTGTAAGATCTATCCACTCAGTCTAGAGGAACAGAAGCAGCTCGACGAATTTCTTGATGAGAACTTGAAGACAGGACGCATTAGACCATCGAAATCTCCTATGGCCTCGCCGTTCTTCTTTGTCAAGAAGAAGGATGGTGCTCTTCGACCTATACAGGACTACCGGAAGCTGAATGATATGACGATTAAAAATCGCTATCCTCTTCCGCTTATCCAGGAGCTGGTAGACAAACTTAGCCAGGCTCGTTACTTCACCAAACTGGATGTCCGTTGGGGGTTTAACAACGTCAGGATCAAGGAAGGAGATGAGTGGAAGGCAGCGTTCAGAACTAACAGAGGGCTGTTTGAGCCTCTGGTTATGTTCTTTGGCCTAACCAATTCACCGGCTACGTTTCAGACAATGATGAACACAATTTTCAAAGATGAGATTGACGGTGGAAAAGTCATTATCTACCTTGACGACATCCTCATCTTCACTGAAACGTTGGAGGAACATGAGATCATGGTCCGGAAGGTTCTGCAGAAACTGCGTGCAAACAAGCTCTTTTTAAAGCATACAAAATGCGAGTTTGAACGTAGTGAAGTAGAATACCTTGGCATGATTGTCTCGCACAACGAAGTCAGAATGGACCCTGCCAAGGTCCAGGCTGTTGTTGAGTGGCCTGAACCACGCCACAAGCGAGATGTCCAACAGTTCCTTGGATTCATGAACTTCTACCGCCGGTTTATTGAAGGCTTCTCTGGTGTAGCCAGACCGCTGTCTGCTCTGACTGGGAAAGGGGGGTGGCGGTGGAAGGCTGTGGAAGCGGAGGCGTTTGCAGAGTTGAAGCGCCGGATCACGTCTGCTCCTGTCTTGGTCATCCCCAAGGCAAAGGGACGTTACCGGTTGGAGGCCGATTCATCTGATTTTGCAACTGGTGGTATTTTATCGCAACAGCAGGAGGATGGTGTCTGGCGACCCGGTGCATTCATTTCTCATGCTCTCAATGAGACTGAACGTAACTATGAAATCTATGACAAGGAGATGCTTGCAATCATGCATGCACTCTCTGAGTTTCGCCAGTACCTGCTAGGAGCGTTGGAGGACTTCGAGATCTGGACAGACCATAAAAACCTCGAATACTTCAAGAAGCCCCAGAAGCTGAACAGACGACAGGCGCGGTGGGTGGTGGAGATGCAGGAGTTCCACTTCACTCTACATCACAAGCCAGGCAAGGCAATGGCTAAAGCGGACTATCTCTCGAGACGAGCAGGTCATGAGAAGGGGGAGAATGACAACGAGAACGTAGTCCTGCTGAAGCCGGAGTTTTTCCGAGTTCATCATCATGATATCAGCGCCCTCAGCGATGAAATCATGACTCGGATTAAGCGCGCTTGGCAGCACAAAGACAAGCTTGTTGAGCGCGCTTTTGCCAACAAGGAGAAAGATTGGGAGGAGCTGGATGGGCATATTGTGACCTGGAAGCACCGGTTCTATGTCCCTCGAGACAAGAAGCTGCGGGAAGACCTAATCCGCTGGCATCATGACACTAGTCTCGCAGGACATCCCGGACGCTTCAAAACTCAGGAGCTGATCACTCGGAATTACTGGTGGCCGCATTTGCAGACAGATATTCGTTCTTATGTAGAAGGGTGTCAGACTTGCCAAAAGGCTAAACCAAGAAGAATGGCACCCCTTGCACCTCTGTCTCCAAACACGGTACCCACGCGACCCTGGCAGATCGTCACTGTTGATCTGTTAGGCCCGCTTCCGATGTCGAATGGTTATGACATGATCCTGGTGTTTGTTGATCGATACACAAAGCGTTGAAACGGTGCACTTGTCTATGGTCTTGAAAGTGCGACTGCTAATGAATGATGCTCTAACACCACACAAAACAACCAACACACACACACACAATGCTACAATTGAGTTCGGGTCACCCTGAAGTATACAGGTAGGATTGAACCTCTCAAAGGATTGGATTTAAGGGAAAGTTGTGTACAAAGGCCTAGTAGGACTTTGTAATAGTTACAGTAGTCTTTGAACGACTAAGGAGGTACAAACTTCGATACGAAGTTGGCAAGGGAGGGGGGAAGATGACTCCTAGGACTCAATCGTTGAGCTTTCAGAGGGTTTGTCTAGGCCAATCGTTGGTCCTAGGACAGGATTTCTACACTCGGGCAGACTCAGGAACACTCGGGTTCTGATTTCACACAACTTAGACTGTCACCGAACACTCGGGAACGATGCTAACAGTTGACCTGTGGTAACAACCAACAGGAACCTTTCGTTCTCAGAGTATTGGTACGACTCGGCGTGAACTCAACACAAGCACTCCGTGAATGCCAACAAAACAACACTTCAATTTGAACTACACACAAAAGAGACGTCTAATAACGAATCTCCACGAGAAGCCCAGACAACACCAACGCCTTTATGTAAGCTTGACCCAAACTGGCAGCAATACGGGGCAGGGGATGCAGTACTGGAATGCGGAATTTTACAGGCCTTTTATACTACACAGAGAAAACAAACAGTAATGATAAATGAGTAATGGAGCGGGGGTCTCGGGACAATAAATATAAAAGTACAACGGCTGCCGTCTTGATTCGTGAGTCCTAGGACTGGATTGTCATCCTAATTTGTCCTCCTAGGACCCATATATGGGTATATTGCTGATTCCGAGGATGCCGGCTTTCAACGTAAGCCCTTCCCCAACTGTTCCTATTGGCGCAAGGAACCACCTTGCTGATCCTTGTATCCGATATCCCCAACTAGGATATCAACTGCTCCGAGCACCCAGCTGCCGTCTTACGATTAAACTCGGCTTGTGGGGCCACCACCCGAAACTCCGATAGGATGACGGGATTTGATGTGGTAAGCCGACGCGCGACGCGTCCGGCTTCTTCGCAGGTTGTCTACATGTTTAAATGTCTAATTGACTCTGCGGCGTTCTGATTCTGTACCCCTAGGACTCAACAGAGTCCCGGTTTTGAGTCCTAGGACTCAGTTTCGTAGTATAGAACCCTTGAATATGACTCCTAGGACTGGATTATGCGTGCCAGAACCTCCTTAAGCGACCCCTAGGACTCAATATTGAGTCCTAGGACTGGATCTATAGACTTTATGAGTGACTTTGGCACCCCTAGGACTCAACATTTGAGTCCTAGGACTAGTGTGTTGTCCGTCCGGACTGTATATGTTTATCCCTTGGTATGGTATCTAGTAGGCAGACAGTCTTAATCTTTATAGATTGTTATACCGACTCCATGGTTATAGAAGAGCCAAGTGGTAACAGATCTTTAGACCGACTTCTCCGTACATCGATATTATAGTTAGCCGCTCGGGCTCACGCTAACTCTACTTGTATACCACCGACGAGAGGTACTAGTAATCGTACTAGAAAATGCAAAAATGCATGATTTCACGGCTGCGCAAATACGCGTCGTATCATCTCCCCTTCACTAAATCTCAACTGTCCCCAGTTGTGGTGTGCGATATCACAACCAACGATCTAGCGGTCTCGCGAATGGCATCTTCACGCGACGTCTTTAATTTTATAGCCACTTATGACTTTAAACACACGGCCCTCGGTTCTATCTTCAAAATTTTGTCTCTATCCTTAGAACGCTTCTTCGTGGATAGATAAGCACAATCTTATCTCACACGTGTGATTTGGTTCCGCCCCGAGGCCCATCAACTGTCAGCGCTTATCAGAGCACTGCCACGTCGATCCTAGACGCTCTTTTTAGGAGTTTGTGCGATATCTGGCCTTTGTGGCCCTCTTAATCGCACTCCTCGCTATCTTTTTCTCGAGATTTCCGAGTCCTAGGACTGAAATAACTGAGTCCTAGGACTCAACTGTCCCCTAGGACTGGACCCTGCAATTCATTTGATGGAACTCAATTGATTCTATTGATATGTTTTCCATCGCTTAATTTACGTCAACTTTTAAGCTTTAACTTTTGCAAAACTTCTTAGGTCTCCGTTGCAGAGTGCGCAGCCATTACGGCGTGTGCTTCTCAAGGCACGCGGGACTCGGCGGCCATTCTGGCCCCGAGTCATTTTCTCTCTTGACTCCGCCCACCACTGTACGCTGTTTAACGGCTGTACAGTGGGCACTATACCTCCTCGATCTGGCGCGATCCTCGACCACCATGGCTCCAAAACGCCTCGCCGACCAACTCGACACCTTGCCCGTCCCCATTTCGGAGGATCAGTGGCAAGTTTTTCGTGTCCCGGCCATCGAAGAGGCCATTCGCCTTTTCAATCCAGCGGCGATGTCCACCATTACCGAGTCTGGGGCGGTCAAGTGCTTAGCAGATATCCGTACTCGAATCGTACGTTCTTGTTTTCACTCTTTTCTTGAGCTGTGAGCCCTGAATTATTGTGACAACAGCTCCTTTATCGGCGTCATCTCAACCAGGCGGACGCTCTCCCGCTCCTTGTCGTCGAGCAATTTGTCCATCAACTGCACATGCTGTACTATGTTTTCCGCGACAAGTTCCCCAAGTATCAGTGGGACACGAAGTTCCCCGACTTCCTAGATCTCGCCCCGAGTTGCGACTTGCCCTCCGTGAGTGATCCCATTTGCTCACTTCATCGGATTTTTATGGGCTAACTATTTCCAACAGGCTTGGCTTCCTCACACCTTCCGGATTCTGCCGCCTCCTGTCACTAATCCCTTCTCGATGTCGCCGGCCGAGTATAAGTCTCGCCAACAGGCGAAGGCTTCTCCGGCTGCCGCTGCTTCAACTTCCGCCGAGGGCTCGGCTCCTAAAAAGACGAAGAACGCGCCAAAGCCTGCACCACCAGCGCCTCCCGAGGAGCCTCCCGTGGAGGATTCTAAATTGATTATCAAGACGGTTCGCAAGGTATTCTTATTTCCCTTTTTCTACGAATCCTATTAACAATCTATTTCATAGACCGCCGATGGCAAATCGCTTCGCCCTCTTCCCACATCTGCGCCTGTTCCCCAGAAGCCGACGAGGTCGAAGCGCAAAACTTCGACCTCAGCTCCTAAATCGAAGGCACCTCCCCCGCCGTCACCTTCTCCCGCCCATTTGTCATGAACAGATCGCTTATCGGACCTGATCCGGGCTTATCTAGCCTTATCGGACTTGATCTGCGCTTATCTGAGCCTTATCGGACTCCATCTACTGTCAGACTCCTTATCCTGCACTGTAGATAGCGTATATAGCACAATACTTATCATTGATAAGGACACTTCCATATTAGTTTAGGACACTCCCATACTTATCAGATCGTTCCCATGTCACCCACTAGTATATATACACCCCTGTAGTCGTTGTAGTCCCCAGTCTTGAGCTGGTCATATCTCCACTAGCAATATAGGCAATCCTTTTCTCTTTGAGCACAGCCTTGGTCCACTTTGCATTGCCTGCATAGTATTGGCCAGTGTGTCTGACACCATTCCGACTACGCGCCGTCCAACGACGAGGAGCCCGAGGCCGAGGAGACGGAGGCTGAGGCTGAGGTTGAGGCCGAGGCCGAGGCGACTGTCGAGGCCGCTGCTTCCGATGGAGGTCCCGAGGATGAAGATGAGTTTGCGTCGACTTTACATTCTCATGCCGAGTACGACGCGTATAATCATGACGTTCATCGTACGTCCTTTTCCTTTTTCCTAACTGGTCTTGGTGCTAATTCTTTTTAGCCACCACAAACCAACGCCGCCGCGACGAGATGCCGATAAATGCCCCTAAGTTGATTCCTCGGGCCCTCGTGATAACTTCGATCCTTCCCCAGCCGTATCAGCAGGTGCGTAGTTATCATTCTTGGGCTCAATATTTATCCGGAATCCTGACTTTGTTGCAGGCGATGTTTTCTTGTCCGACGTGCATTACGCGCAACACGCGCTGCATTTTCTACAAGTGGAACATGGCGTGCTGGGCCTGTTCTCAGGGCAGCATGCGCTGCGCCTTTACCCATAGCGGCGTCGAATTCATGCGGGTCCAGGATCGGATGGAACCGATGGTGGGGATAAGCAACTCTTGTTCGTCGCCTGATTTTTCTTTCCATCGTCGCGAAACTTATTCACTGATAATTCGTTTCTCAGATTTGATTTCGCTCTTGACGACACTGGTCCGCTCTCGCCGCAACCTCGAGCTCCAGTACTCGATCGTTCGCAAATTTGGCATGGAGTACGAGCAAGACCTCAACGACTTTGCTGTTCATTATTTCCAGGCCGAAACCGTCCTGCCTCGACACCATTTCATTTCGAAATTCGAGTCAGAGGATTCGGTGGAAATGATCCAGCAGTTGTTCGACCGTCTCGATGTCACCTACGAGTCCGCTCTTGCTGATTATCGCAAGCATCACCTGCCCGCGAAGACCCAGCTTTATGAACCCGTCCAGCCATCCGAGCCGGTTTATCGTGAAGCAAAGGAGCTTCCGGCCGAGGAATTTTCCGTTCCTCAAGACCAGCTTCCTCTCGACTTCTCGAACAAGTTCGTTTTGGCGTCCGACGCCGCTTCTGCCGATATTCCGCAACCCCCGCTCACGGAACAGGCGAAGCGCAGCCAGCCTCCGAGAACTTTTAACTCGGATGCCCGGCCTTTCAACCTGAACATTGTTCCGGACTCCGTCTTCGCCAATCGCGCTGCAACGGCATCTTCCACTGCGGCTCCCACATCGGCGACCGGTCCTTCGACAGCCTCGCGCCCCAAGCCACTTTCGCATGCTAGGCTTATCGATACACCACCCATTGCCGTTCTCGCTGATTCACCCAGTCCTCCGAAGCCTCGTTCGTCTCATGCCGTGGACGCGCCTCAAGCTCGAAGTTCGCTCCTTTCGGAACCTCATCGTCCAGCGTGGACCCCTCCAACTTCTAGCTTTGGTCTTTCGGTCCCCGCGCCCGCTCGTTCGTCTCAGTCTTTCCTGGACGTGAAGAAGGATTCCGGGCCGGTTTTTGGTCCCCCAGGTAAGAAGTTCTTACTCCTTTATTTTCTGAGATCTCATCTTTTCAAGGCCCATTGTTGTCTTATCCGCCGCCTGCACCATCGTCTTCTTCGACGGCGATGACTTATCGTCCTTATTCGGAGCGACCGGATTCAACACCCTCTTCTGCACAACCGGCTCAGCGGACTCGAAGGCCGACTCCTCCTGATGGTGCATTTTTGTTTTGTTTTCTGGTTTTTATAGCAAGCTTTAATGGTTTTTGGGTCTGTCTTCTAGAAACCATGGACTCCTCTTGGGTCCCTGATTCCCAGAACCAGTTTATTTCGTCGGATACTCCTTCTTCGCAAGTTCTGCTCTCGCTGTCGTTGGATCCTTCAAGGCCTTTGCAGCCTGTGGAAGATGACGACATGTATGGGGATTATCCGGACGACGCAGCGCCTGCTCAAGAGAGACGCCAATGAGTTTTTTCACCATCGCATGCTATAATTTTGCTTTCTTGCTTTTCACCAGTGTTGCAAACATCGCTCCTTCTACAACTACTTTGGATAAATTGTGTAATATATCATCCTTACACTGGGGGCAGGCTATGATCTCCGGGCCCCGCAGATAGCCCGGAGATCGCACGGAAATCAATTATCTCCGTGATATATTCCGGCCATCTACGGGCCCCGTAGATGGCCGGAATATTCAAAATAATCTGAATATCTCCGGGTTATCTCCGGGGCCCGGAGATAACCCGCAGATCGATAATCTCCGTAGGATCTGCGGACCATCTGCGGGGTGCGCAGATTCAAAATCTGCGCACCCCGCAGATGGTCCGCAGATCTTGAATCAAACATTCCAGAAAAGGAGATAAATGGGTGCTTCTAAGATACTAGAATAGGAAATTATCTATCAATGAAAAACATCTGAATTAGTGAAAAAGCCGTCTTGGGAAATCTTGGCCTATGAAGAAAATCAGGATCCAAGATACACCAGCACCAGCCATCAGGAATTTGGGACTCTTCCTTGGGATATCTTTGGGTTGTCAAGGAATTAATTGAAATGTATCCTACATTCATTTTTCTATCACCACATACGTCCCCTCCCTCAGCCCCGTTGTGGCCACGCTCGACCCAACCAACTCGCAAATGACACCTCGATGTCCCCTGATCCCCTACCGCAACCATGTTCACCTGGCGTCGCGGAGCATTGCAAACTTGAGCAGCGGGGCGTCGGCCTCAGCCGTGATGTCCTTGTCATCCTTGTCAAGTTGCTGCGGGGGACGACGACGTGAGCGGAGAAGTGACAAAGAACAAGAGAACACGCACCTTGAGCTCCTGCTCGGACGCAAGGCTCCACTCGATGTAGCGCTGCAGGCCGCGGATGGGTCCTGCATTCGCAGCATGCACCGGACCTCACGCGTGCGGTAGGTCGCGCAGGGGTCGGACATCGAGTGCCCGCCGTAGCGGTATGTGACAAAGTCCACTTGCACGCAAACTGGACTGCCTGGCACGGCATTCATCTCCATCCGGTTCACCTGCAGCCCCAGGATCTTGTCCCTGGCGCGCGAGAAGTACTCGGTGCGGACAAGCTGCGTTCCGCGGACATGCCCATGCCGTACTTGTTGTTCTCACACACAAAGAGGCAGGGATGGTTCCACAGCTTAGCCTGGCCGCGTCCGTTAGTGCGGCCGTAGGAAAAGAGAAGAAATGCGGGCGCACCATGTTGTAGACCCTCGAAGACCTGGCCTAGCTCTGTCGCCGTAGAGCGCGAAAGTCGTGGTGTCCTTCTCCATGTACTTTGGCACAAAGGTGATGCTGGCACCGACGGTCAGATACCGCCGAAGAAGGAAGGGGTGAAGATGTGCAGGGAGCCACCCTTGCTATGGGACATGCCCACCTGGCGCCCAAGCAGCTCGCCAACAACGCCCTTGATCGTCCCGCCACGCAGGACGGCGAAGGGATGGCAGCAATACGCGGTGATGACACGGGTTTTCCGGCATAACTCCTTTTCCTGCAAAAACGATGAAAAATTAGAAAAACAAGCATGACAAGACATGACACGCAACTCACCTGCCAGATGGCCAAGTGGCAGAACCGCGGATGAGCTTGGCATTGTAAAGTGCGTCTGTGGCTTCTCCCGTCAAATTGTTGTTCGCTGGAAAGGTGACGGTTTGGCCTGGCCGCCTGGGGTTCACGGTACATGGATCACTTACAAGCCGTCAATGATGATGTCATCTCGCGGAGATATGGGCGTTGGCGGTGCCGATGCAGCAGAGGGTCGGTGCGGGGTTGGATGTGTTAACACAAAACGCATGCTAAAGGGTATCATGGGAGACATTAGTTATCGGAAAATTGGCACAACTGCAACGCACATGCTCGATCGTACAGACATCGTACTTTGGGAAGGCCGGGGTCAATGGCCCGGGAAAGGGATTGGAACAGGAAGCCGAATGTTTTGAAGTAGCAGGCGCAGGCGCGGGCGCGCGAGAACGTAAGTATTCTTGAGATTCAAACATCATAAATCTTCCACAGTTTCGAGATCACAGGTCTTTGACTCACCCGGTCAAAATAATTATATGAGAGAACGGAGCCCGCGAGAGACTCGAGAGCCAGAATTGGATGTGCCTGTTGGGCGTGAGCACCAGAGCAGGTTGATGAGCCGGTCTTCAGGTCTTGGTGCGGTGCAAGAGTTGATTTGTTTGCGCAACCAAACAAATCTTAGATCCCTCACTCGCATCACTCGCATCACTCGCTCACTCGGAATTTCTTGCTGATCCACATCTTCAACTTGGACTAACCGGTTCAACTTTATCTTCAGTACTTCCTGGATCTCGGCTTGGAGTTCTTCCAAAACTCAGATAAATGAATCGACGCAACAATGAACATGGCATCTGCCTCACTGTGACTTTGTAGTCCTCCAAGACGAACCGACGCCATCGATAATCGATGCTGGTTTGCGTTCAGACTGTTTTAAGTGCATCAACTCGTCAGTACTTCAGTATCTACACAGAATCCGGGGTCTTTACTAATTGATCAGTATATTCACAAATTGGAACAGGTTTACGGTCCTGCACAACGAGCTCAAAACATATCTAGGTATCCAATTTCTTCTTTAGTTTTCATTCAGACTGCCTGGCTTGTCTTGCCAGTATTGACCTGAGATGCATTAGAGGCTCGTTCGAAGCGGAATACTGTTCATTGAACTTGGATACGCACACCTCTTGCCTTGCTCATTTTATTATGACCCGGGTTCAATTGAACTATCCCTTTTTCTTCTAGATAAATTGCTACTGCTCCGTGGATTAACCAGACCTCTATGGCTCAAAGACAGGTAAGCCCGTTAATTTCGAAATTGACTGGATCAGTACTCTCTACTCGACAGATCCGACACTCTCAAGGTTGTGAACAACACCGGCAAAGACAAGGCAAAGACATATCGAAAAGCGCTCGGCGCGCTGTGGAAGGTCGGGCACCACAATGCTGAGTGCGAATTCGCCCCCGCGAGTCGCACCGCCTCTTGAAGTCCTTGGTCGCAGCTGCACACGCAACCTCCGAGCACGGATTCGTGCCGGCGGAACGCGTGCAGCTTGGTCTTTGGATTCGTTCAGGTCTATCACCCTCAACGCGAGTAACCCGTTCGGCCCGCCTCTAATCGACCCTGGTCTCCTCGTGAGCGACTTCGATGTCTTGGCCCTACGCGAGGGAATCGCATCTACACACCTCTAACTGTCTTAATCGGATATGTAACACGCTCTCGCCGGGTCTGGAAAGTCCCTGCAAGATGTGCTATCTTGCTTCCACTGCCTTACTTTTTTTATTGATATCGCCTCGGATGCTCCGTGGATGGATGCAAAGGTTTTATACGTCTCATTCGCCCAGATGGTAAGTTGTGTCGCTATTTTAGTCTATTAGCCACTTTTCACGGTGTGCAATTTATTTGCTACAAGCTGTACATGTCTCCGGGCTCGATTGAACATGAAGGAGGTTGGCTCCAAGGTAGATCGGATATCTCCGGACCTTGGGTTGGATTGAATTCGGTTTCAGCTACTTGGGGCTTAGCCGTGCTAAGTCTTTCAAGATGCATCTTGCGCGGACTTGGATGTTCATTCATAAAGTAGTCATTGCGCACCATTTTCTGCAAATCTCCGGACTGGCGTATTTAGCTAGTGTGTGAGCCGCTTCCGTGCTGTTGACTCGAGTTTCTGATAACCTTGTCCTAGTCCCTCTCTATAGCTTCCCGCGTAATTGAGGTGACTCGAGGAGTATTTTTCTCTCTGATTTCGCACATCTTTGGCAGTTAATTATCCAAGAGGTCGCACGAGAGACTACACGAGGCGGTATAGGTGCATGCTAATTCTTGTTCTCCCGGAGGCGCGACTGAATTCCGTCTTTCTTTTTACAGATCTCCGTAAGCACGATTACTTACGGATTCACTCAACTACATTACAGATCACCATCAAACTCTTCATCCTACGGACCTACGGCCCCTCCTTGTTGTCGAACAACAGACGAAAGAGCATCTGTGTGTTGGCCGGGCAACGCTTCTTGTGACACTGTGAGCTGCATCCGATGCATCGAAGGGTCTCTGTTGGCGGGCGGGCACAGGCAGCTGCATCGGCGCGTTCGTGTACGCTCCCGTCGCGCCTGCCAACGCTGGTTCCGCACCCGACCCGCCGGTAGTACGCTGCTGGTCGAAGTTGTCTCTTGATAACTTGGACTCGAATCAACTATTAACTCGGCGCTGAGACTCGGATATTCAGCTCGGCAATAGATGGGACAGGCGGGAATCGAGGTGGGAGCACGGTGAAATGGTGACTCTCGAAGCAACGGTGAAATGAACCAGAACGCAAAATGCTAATGCTAAGTTGGACAAGATCCAACTAACTAACACCAACACTAACACTCCAATCAAATCAACCAATCTCCTCTCTTAATGAGTGTCAACGGTGTGAGTTCGGGGTTTTAAGATCGTATAGACGACCCTAGAGCAAGTTGTACTCGTAGAATTCTTCTGACTGAGTTTGTCTCGACAAGATTACTCGGTCTCGACGCAAGTCTGTTCTTATAGTATAGGTCTTTGTCCAAAGGACAGTGCGGCAAATGATGAACAAATGTGTGTGTTTTACGACCAAAGGTCAGGTTTGTTGTCTGTTAAGACGGTAGGGTTGCCCCAAGGTAGTGTTGATACAAGATCTCAGGTAGGTTTCGGTCGAGAAGACTTTCAAATCCAAATCTTTGATCTATTGGTTCTATCTCAGTGTCTAGTGGGCTAACCCCGAGCGACCCTACTCCGCTGATACACCGCGACAACGGGGTACCTCCGGCAATATGTGCTACCTTGTCTCGACAATCCTGCCCGTATTTATACCTAAATCCAAAGTCCCTTACTCCATGCTAATTACTCATATCCCGACCACCGGAACCGCGAATTCCCACAGATTTCGAATGTAATCCCTCCGATTGGTTGGTCGAGGAGTCATCTCGACTCATGAAACTGCTCAGTTGGTTGAGTCTCGAATTGGTTCCGTTTTCCTACTATTCGTCTGTTCTTTGTCAGTAGCTCTATGTCCCGAGCTCGTGAGGGTCTTCTTCGTCTCGACAGCCTTCGTAGCTTGAATACGGTATCCCTAATTATATGGTTGTCTCGAACCCTTCTTGTATAAACTCTTGTTCTTGGTAAACTTCGGATCTCTCCGTGTCTAAATTTGGATGTTACTCCGTTTCCGTAGAATAACATGTGAAACTCTAGTCCGGATCTCGTCGGACTTGACGGTCTGGGCCCACACGTGATCTAACGCGTCGTGGTCTCGATGCCAAATAGATGCAACTTTGGTCTTGTCAATCATTTCTGAGCGACTTCGGTTCGCCTGTGCGTGATATTATGAATTTCCTTCCCTTCTCCTTGGTATGTGTCCTAGCAAACAGCCTCAAGCCTTCTGATGACTTGGTTTCTCTGTCACGAAGTCCGTCTCGACCATGCAATAAGCCCGATCTTGGCCCCATTTGTGAAGGTACCGCCATAGGGTCTTCCACATTGTCTCGACAGTGCTAATAGACTTGTAGGCTACTCGTTCGGAGCTCCCGAAAGCCTCTTGTATATAGAGAACGCGTGTTTGACTACTAGAAATATGCAAAATGCGCAAATTCCTGTGTACTTGATTACACGGCTTATCATCTCCCCCATTCTTTAATTTTGACCCTCCCGGGTCATCCGGTATTGTATGCACAAGGTCTCCTTGGCCTTTCAATATTTTTATTGACTTCACTCCGCGTTGTGTTACATTTTTCACACGTCATGACGGAGTTGACTCTGAGTTGACGCGAACACGGAACCAAAAGTCACGTGATCGCGGTCTTGCCTATTCGAGACCATCAGCCTATTCAATCGGCTAATGATCGACATTGATCTGCCTCGGACACATCCTCGAATTGTCACTCCGCTGTTCTGCTTCTTAGACAGGTGAGTTCTCCTGTTTATAAGGTCTCTGATGATACCCCACTTTGTCTTGACAGCTTTCTTGCCCATAACGCCCCTCAAGACGTTGGTCTTCTCATTCAAGAAGAATAGCGAGGCATAGCGTACAAATTTCCCATATTCTCGGTCAGTCATATTGTCGGGCCTTTTATCTGGGTCTCTCAACCACTCCTTAACTAAGTCTAGACGGTCATCCAATTTCTTGGCCGTCTCGGACCTATGTTCTTCAGGATATTCTTCCCGGTGTTCAGGGTCTAGTTTATATTTTAAGTCGGGTAGTAGAGGTTCTTCAACCCCTTCTGACCTTATTTCCGACATTAAATATTGCGGAACTTCTAGACCTTCGTCTCGATAGGATTTAGCTACCGAGTCGCTAATCTGGACATCTGAAAGGTACGCCGCAACACATTCATGCACGAAGTCTCTTTCATCATGAGCTTCTTCTACGGCTTGTTGAACATATCCACCTCTTGTATCGATTTCATGTTTAAAGTCTTCGAAATCTAGAGGCTGCCTTCCTTCAGTATCCCAATCAGGATGATCCTCAGGAGGTGGGTTCTCGTCATATCCATCCTCAATATTTTCTACTTCTTCATCTCCTTCCTGAGGAACTCGTCTCGACAGTCCGTCCGGAGGAAATGTCTTTCCAGCAACATGCTTGAGAGTGAAGTGGAACATAAGGATTTGTTCGATCCACCTATTGATGGTCGCGTTCGGACCCATGCCAGGATTAGCCAGCATACCCTTAATGTAAAGAGCATCGGTCTCGACCACAAGCCGTCTAGCTCCGAGAAGCCAATACTTCATTCTGTCCAAGGCGCGAAGTAAACCATACAATTCTCGTTTTGGCTGAGAGAATCGTGACTCTCTGTCATTTAACGGAATTGCAAGGAACTTCGCAAAATATTTCTTTGTGGGGTCGACCGGATCACACTGGTACACTTCTAACCCCACGGATCTCCAAGACGTGTCTACTGCCAGGACTATGTCTGAGTCCCAATCGTAGTTGAGTGGTTTTAGAGCTCGACAGAGAGCAACTTCTGCCTTAATGGCATTCATTGATTTCTCTTGTTTCTCACCCCAGACAAATTCAACATCGCCTCGTAGGAGTTTGGCAATTGGTCTCGATATAATACCGTAGTCTTTTATAAACATTCGTACTTGTCCTACAACTCCTAAGAATTGTCTGACTTCCGAGACGTTCTCTAATGCGGGCCATCTCGTGATAACTCCGATCCGGTCCTCGGATGGTCGTCTTCCTTCGTAAGAACAAATATGTCCTACTACTGGGAACGAGTCCATGCATAGGAGTGCCTTGAGCCCTGAGAATGTTCCACCACAGTATTTAATCCTCTGGACAATCCGATTTACATTCTGGAAATGTTCCCAGACAAATCTTCGGATTCCAGAATTGTCTTCTATAGTCTCATATTTGCCTTTCTTGCTCTGATACCTGGTCCCTGGACCTCGTATTGGAACATCGTCTATGTAAGGAATTGTGACGTGCGGAATCTCGTCGCGAAGGATATAAGTCACATCGTCATGAAATATAGGGACTGAATTAGTCCACCCTTGGGGTAGCTTTACAAGTCTTAGTGCCCCAAATGGAGTCTGGAAAGTCGTATAGTCTCGACTATTCTCAGCTATGTCTCGATGGTCATATCCTGAATAAAGGTCGAGGACAGCTCCACAGGCCCTTCCAGCGAAATGATTAGCCAATTCCTCTGTTGCAGGTGGTACTCCTGAATGTGCAATTGTAACCGCGTTAAGAGGTTCCAAGGCATGCACAAGTCGAATACTCTGCCCATCCTTCTTGACAACACCGAAGAACTTAGTGCGGTACGATCCATTTGATGGTTCGTATACTCCAGCAGCTATCTTCTCCTTGATCAATTTACAGACCATTTCTAGTTGTCCCCTTGGAATGGGTATACTGCGTTCAACCCAAACTTTATGCTCAATTACTGGAAACTCGACTGGAGGGAAGAAGTCATGACGGAAACTTCCTCGTTCAGAGTCGTCCCAGGCAAACGCTTCATTCTGCTTCATCATGAAGTCGTGCATAAGTTTCTTTTCTTCCGGCCAGAGAAACTCTCCATTATGGATTTTATCTATAACAGCTTTCCTTTCGACCGTGTAGCGGCCTGTCGGTACAAACTCTGCTGGGTTTGGCGATAACTCCGGCATATTCTCCAGTGGGTCTCCTTTAATTTCCCTGATGATTCTAAACTTCTCTGGAAGTTCCGTGAACACCGGTCTTATTTTCAGAGCCACGGGTTTGTACTTCTTTCCAGCAAAGACGGTCTTGACCGAAATCCGGTCTAGTTTCCTCTGTGCTCTCTTTTCTTTCTGACGGATAGAGCGCTGCTTCTTAATTTTAGCGGCCTCTTCTCGGCGTCCTTTTGCTGCCTCCTTCTTCTGATAAGGTTTAGACCACAATTTCTTGAGTCTCGACGTTACCAGGTCCGGGATCTGACTGCAGAAACATTCTACATCAGGATGGTCGGTATGTACCGAGTCTTTCCCACGGTTCAACTTTCCAATTTTCCCGTTAAGGTAGTCTGGAATATGTTCATCCCAAGTAAATACATCAAAAGACTTCTTTGTCTTGGTCTTGACCTGAGCTTGCCCCATGAACTCATTGAAGAGAGCACTGGCTTTCTTATCATGCTTCAGGTCCGCATTGTCAGCAGAAGCAGCTATATAGCCTGCCCGTACCTCATCCGCCGCGAAACTTACACCATTCCTAGGTTGTAAATATCCTTGGATTTCCACTTCATTCTTGTCATTGAAACCGAACTGCAGAGCCAACTCTCCTCCTTGAGCTTGTGCCATCAATTCCTCAAAGATCGGCGAAAATCCGGTTCCTGCTCTTCATCTGACGAATCACTTTCTTCATCATCAGATTCTTCTGATTCATCCCTGACTTCCTCGACGGTCGGTTTCCTAGAGAAATCCGATTGTCTCGACGGTCCGGATGCAGCTGGTAAACTCGGCATAGACTCCCCTGTTCCAACCCTTCTGGGCATCGAGAACATACCCCTAGCGTGCGTAGGCAAGGTGCAACGTCTCCCAGTGTTCGGGTCCTTGACAGTGATTACTTGGTTTCCGTTGGCCTGGTTATTAACTTGGCTTTCGGTCAAGATGTCAAAGGGTCTTCCTAGCAGAATTTTGTATGCAGGCTGGTCAATTATATGAACTTGTAGATACACAGTGATATCTCCAAATATGAATGGAACGTTCCTAGCAAGCCCAGCGGACTTCTTTAGTTGACCATTCGCACTCTGCATATAAATTTGGACATCTGGATCCCAACCAATGTTCAATTCTTCGGCCTCTGATAAGGCCATTGAAACAATTTGGGATCCACTGTCTATCACAGCCTCTATCTGACGTTTCCCATCCACTGTTGGGTGTATAACCCGAAGTGAAGCCGACTCATTTGCCACAAACACTTGTCGAGGCGTCTCGCCGTCTCCAAGTGAAGCTAAATACTGCAAATAAGGGTCTGAAATGACCATGTAACCCGCCTTGACCCTAGGATCCCAAATATGGTCTTCCTCGGTCGAGATGTACAACGAATCTACCTTAGGTAAATCGTCGATACGGATTGCGTCATATTCTAGTTTACAGCTTATGTCGTCTTCCATGTAGGGAAATTCAGATTCTTGCAACAGACTATTCATAGCCTTATGCTTAAGTGGTTTTCGGACTTTCGTACAGGCCTTCCGGATTTCTACGGCCACTTCCGGCGAGGTCTTTACTAATCTTCCGAGTTCAATCTCAACTTTTGTTTTCCAGACCGAGTCCATGACAGACTCAGCCTCTCCAACATCTTCTATGGGAGCTCTCAGTCTATAAGCCCTTTCTTTCCTTTCTATAGGAATATTCTCGGACAGTTTCAACTTAGGAGTTGGTCGGTCTCGAACCATTTCTGGTACATTCCGATATGGTAACTCTGGCTCCTTTTCTTTCGGTTCCACTTCAACCCTATTCTCTTTATCTATCCTTTCTGGCGCCCTTGGTGGCTCGTCTTCAAGGACAGGTTCTTTGAATACAACTCTTTTTGGTCCCGGTCTCTTGGTCATGACGACCTCAATCCCCGGCATTTTTGATACAGGTTTTGCTCTCCAATTCTGACTCTTTTCAGCTTCACTACGGTCCTCCGGTGGTTCAGCTGCCCGAGGCCTTGACTCCTTAGCCTCAGCCACCTTCATCGAACTACTCAGTTTGGGGACGCTGGCCGACCTTCTTTCGAGGTCTGCCTAGTGTTGGTAAATTGTGCTTGATTCACTGGTAAGCTACCAGATCCTCTAATGTTATCCACCATCTGAGCCATCTGAGCGAATTGAGCGAAGTCAAATCCGGTCGAGACCGCAGATCCCTGAGCTTGAGGTGCAGCTTGCGGTGCAACCGGGAAATTTATCGGTTGCTGAGTCTGAAAATTCATAGAATTCGGTGCAAACGCTTGTACTCCTCCACCATATACTGGTTGAGTCTGTTGTTGGAACTGGAATTGTTGAGGCTGAAATGCCTCTTGTTGAAAAGTCGCAGTAGGCAAGTACTGCCCTAATCCAGGACTATTCCCCTTAATTATCTTCTGTATTTGCAGGCAGCGAATTTCATCGTCTCGAGTATCATATATCGAGGACAAATCATCCAGCATGTCTGTCTGAGCAATAGGGACTTGATCAACTCTAGGATGAACATACAGGTTCAGCATTACGGCCGGAGCACCTGGTACAGTTCTCCCTTTATAATAGTCATCAACTCTCTGTTTCTGACTTTTATTTTCTGGCCATCTAGGGAATGGTGAGCCATCTCCCAGCTTCATCCTGTTGTTCTCGATCAAGACTTTCCCAGCATCGATATGTTCCTTCTTGTAAGGACAGTCTCGAACCATATGCCCCGAAAGGTAACAGTAGAAACAGTCCCTATTCGCTTGTCTGAACGTCGCGTCTTCACCATCTCGATTTGACGCTTGACCAGCTTGAACAATGTCTCGATGAGGTGGGGCATCCCTTTTTCTAAAGCCTCCGGATCCTTGACCACTATTTTCTAGGGCTTTCTCCATCCGCTTTATACTCTCCTTGACCTCAGAAATCTCGGAGTGGGTTGCCTGTATTTCGGTTCTCATCCTTCCCTCTGAAAGGATAACCGTGTCTTTCATAGAAGCGATTCCAGCCTCTATCTTCTCATCAACCTCGGCTCTAATTCGAAGTTCGGCCTTAGCCCAGTCAGCTGCTTGAGCTGGTGCACCCATAGTAGGTACAACCGCTGTGGTCGCTGTCAGGGTCGCTCCAGTCGTGGTTGGTCTAACATTTATTTTAGACAACGTCTCGACGAGAACAAACAACTCTTCCAAAGGAATAGTCTCTTCAGGACGATCAATTCCCGCTGGTAACACTTTCGTGTTTCCAGTAGAAATGCCTGAGATCCGGTCATACATGACTCGAGATATCATTAGGTTGATCTCGACGGCGAAATAAGCTTCGAAGCAGGTGAGATATTTATCTACCAACACCGAGTTTGTAACCAAACTTGGAGCTTTTCTCAGCTTTTCAGCCTCGATCTTAAATTGAAGGTTCAAACGTTTAATTAAACCCCCATCTTGCTTCTTCAAGTTCTGATATTCAGCGCAAATCTTGTCGAGACGTTGTGGCGAACCATTCTTGAACGCTTTGATCTCTGGAAATAATTCCTCAATCTCGGCGATCCATTCATCGAACGTTCCAGTATCATATTTTGACAAACTGGTCCACTCTTCTTGGATGATTATGGAGGTAAACCTCAAGACTAGTTCTTTCTTTTCGGGGTCGGTCGCGACGCTCGCTTCGTCTATAATCATTTTGCAGTATTTCAGATATTTCAGAAGGCTTTCAGCCGTTTTGCCGTCAAATGACGGGCAATTCTTTGCGTCCCATGGGACTGGAATCCTTGTGGCTTGCTTGTTAGCGGTAGTAGACATGGTATTGACCGCTGGTTGGTTTACAGAAGTGTTTGTTGTTCGATCTGGTGGCACAGCAGTCGCGATGCTTGAGTCTGACGCAATTGACGTCAATGGACTACTCCCAGTACTTTCTCGATTCTCCTGTTCTTGGTCTAGATAATCCTCTGGTTGTTCGAGGTCCTCGGGAATATCCAGAATTTCTAGTCTCGATGTGCTAGCGCGGTTCGGATTGAGTTCGTCCTCGCGATGAACAGATTCAGACCTAAGCTCTTTGTATGCAGATTGCCTTTGAGATGTCTGTAGCGACGCTTCTGTTCTAGCTTTCTCTGCTGCAGAGAGTGTTTTTCTCGATCTAGCAAATTCAAGAGGTGGTTCTAAACCTGCACTCTTAGATCTGTTGGTAGTTCGAGGTGGTGGCTTGGCCCAAGAAGATGACTCTTGTGTACCTTCGCCGAGATAGTGCTCCTCTGGTCGAGGAACGGGATTTTCAACTGGTTTACGCTTTGGAGGCGTGTTGGACCAATTGTACTCAAGCTTTCAGTTGAAAGGCTCGAGTCTTCGCACTTTATTTGAAGTACGACCGATTCTAGTCTCGAATTGACTTGTGTCTCGATTGTTATAGAAGAGTTTCTATCACAAGTTTTGCTCTATAGCCCCTCGCGGTGGGCTCCAGATGAAATGGTGACTCTCGAAGCAACGGTGAAATGAACCAGAACGCAAAATGCTAATGCTAAGTTGGACAAGATCCAACTAACTAACACCAACACTAACACTCCAATCAAATCAACCAATCTCCTCTCTTAATGAGTGTCAACGGTGTGAGTTCGGGGTTTTAAGATCGTATAGACGACCCTAGAGCAAGTTGTACTCGTAGAATTCTTCTGACTGAGTTTGTCTCGACAAGATTACTCGGTCTCGACGCAAGTCTGTTCTTATAGTATAGGTCTTTGTCCAAAGGACAGTGCGGCAAATGATGAACAAATGTGTGTGTTTTACGACCAAAGGTCAGGTTTGTTGTCTGTTAAGACGGTAGGGTTGCCCCAAGGTAGTGTTGATACAAGATCTCAGGTAGGTTTCGGTCGAGAAGACTTTCAAATCCAAATCTTTGATCTATTGGTTCTATCTCAGTGTCTAGTGGGCTAACCCCGAGCGACCCTACTCCGCTGATACACCGCGACAACGGGGTACCTCCGGCAATATGTGCTACCTTGTCTCGACAATCCTGCCCGTATTTATACCTAAATCCAAAGTCCCTTACTCCATGCTAATTACTCATATCCCGACCACCGGAACCGCGAATTCCCACAGATTTCGAATGTAATCCCTCCGATTGGTTGGTCGAGGAGTCATCTCGACTCATGAAACTGCTCAGTTGGTTGAGTCTCGAATTGGTTCCGTTTTCCTACTATTCGTCTGTTCTTCGTCAGTAGCTCTATGTCCCGAGCTCGTGAGGGTCTTCTTCGTCTCGACAGCCTTCGTAGCTTGAATACGGTATCCCTAATTATATGGTTGTCTCGAACCCTTCTTGTATAAACTCTTGTTCTTGGTAAACTTCGGATCTCTCCGTGTCTAAATTTGGATGTTACTCCGTTTCCGTAGAATAACATGTGAAACTCTAGTCCGGATCTCGTCGGACTTGACGGTCTGGGCCCACACGTGATCTAACGCGTCGTGGTCTCGATGCCAAATAGATGCAACTTTGGTCTTGTCAATCATTTCTGAGCGACTTCGGTTCGCCTGTGCGTGATATTATGAATTTCCTTCCCTTCTCCTTGGTATGTGTCCTAGCAAACAGCCTCAAGCCTTCTGATGACTTGGTTTCTCTGTCACGAAGTCCGTCTCGACCATGCAATAAGCCCGATCTTGGCCCCATTTGTGAAGGTACCGCCATAGGGTCTTCCACATTGTCTCGACAGTGCTAATAGACTTGTAGGCTACTCGTTCGGAGCTCCCGAAAGCCTCTTGTATATAGAGAACGCGTGTTTGACTACTAGAAATATGCAAAATGCGCAAATTCCTGTGTACTTGATTACACGGCTTATCAACGGCATTAAAGGGGAAGAGGAAAGTAGAAGGCCGGTGTCTTTAAGGAGTGCGGGGGTGCAGCGTAGAGGATGGGGAGCACAGAATGGAGGAAGGCGTAGGCGCGGCGTCCAGGAAGGCATCGAGGAATCAGGATGGGGAGGGCGAAGTCAAGCACAGCCGAGGGCAACACCGAGGGCAGCGAGGAGAGCAACAGAAGCGCCGTCGTGATCCTATAGAATCATAGGCGAGCTTTAACTTTATTGCACGGCGTGGAGGCGTTCGCAGGCTGGGCGGTCATCCAGCGCACGATGAGGCCCTTTGCGGGTATCCGAAGAGCAGCTAGACATCAGTGCTGATCACGCACATGCATGTGGTACGCACGACAGGGGATCCTCGCTACGGCTACAGTCGACGGCCAACTCGACATCCCACGCCATCGACCGTTCGGGAGCAGGAATCGTAGGATTGATCATGTGTGCAGGATAATCAAGTCGGGTTCTGCGAAGCAACGGTTCACAAACTCGGGAAGTTTGTGTAATGTATGTGTTCTCCATTGGATATTTGAGGTGACATGAGTCGAGGACGAAGATAGATGCTAAAACGCGACTTCCGGGTGGAAGTTTTTTGTCAGCTCGCGCAAGGAGGCAGTCGACTTGCGGTCGACCTTATCTTGCAGGCCATGGATTGTGATATAATCCTGCAAAGCTTGGATTACGCTGGTAGATTTGGTAGAAGGGGGGAGCGGCGAGCGACGGGGTCCACGTCCAAGCTGTAAATTCACCAGCCACTCAAAAAGCGGATCTCAAGTTGTACTCGGCTATTCGCACCACGGGGAGTAGAACCCCGGACCGGCCTCTTGACTTGAGATGAAACCAGACCAGGCGCGCCAACGATGCGTTCTTACCTCTACCTTGTCTTTCATCTTCATCACTTCTGACACTAGCATTGTTGTTCTCAGGATTTTCGAACCAAAATGGATGCGCGCTCCCTCCAGGTTTATTCTGAATCAGCAGTGTCCAGAGCTGTAAACTCAACCCCATCGTCAAGTAGATGTAAACGCGGCCCGCCCGCGAGAGATTCAGGATCGACGCAAACAGCTTTCAAGCAAGTAAGAAGGAAGGTCTATGGACGGCACGTGGTGGTGCTGCTGCATGTTGCATGTGTGGCGGTGTTGCGGGCGGCTATTTCAAGTTCCTCTTCTGTTTTGCGACACTTGGACCCATTTGGAACGCGCCGGCGAAGTCTCTCGCGCGTCTTCTTCATCGCCGCCTGCGCCTTTGTCATGAGCTGGCTCTTCTTCTCGTCCGCAGTGCCGTCGGCAGCAGCAGCGGACTATTACTCGAGCACAACTTGAACTTGATCGAACGGGCGACTCGCCCGGACAGTCCAAAAGCGAGTTCATTCTAAGTAAAGTCATTCATGCTTCGTCGAGCTTACATGAGTCAACACTCGATGAAGCCCGGGGGCACTTCCCTGAGTCCGAACTATATCTTGGTCCGTTACTATCCTCCAACTCGTGCTCACTTACTGACGAGCTACTTACCAGATGTCCGAGTCAGGGCTACGTTAGACTACATCCAGTGAGTATCACTACATTCGTCTCATCTCGGACTGACCTGATCCATGATTCCTGATCCATGATGATTGGTGTTCAGCATCTGCCATTCAACGTTCAAAGGTATACCAACTCTTGAGTTAAAAATAATGTTTTTAACTTGGCTTCGGTCACTTGAAGTCCTTCGAACCAAGTTGTCGTTGGGATCGTAGCAGAAATGCCACAGAATAAATCCCTCTTCTTCTGGTTGACTTCAAATTGAATTATAACTCTACGCAGCCATGCCGGAATCTCAGGAGTGGAATATTAATATCACAAGCAGGTAGTATTCGGACTTACTCCTGCTTTTTTCTCCAGAACTGATCGACTCGGACTTCTTCCGGAACTCCAGCCCTCGACTCAGCGTGCCTCAGGGACGGAGTTACGGCTTGTGTACAATCTATTGAAGGTATGCGAACACTTTCCTTGTTAGATATTCTCCTGACTTTGAATGGTATCCTTTGCCTTCTTTTCAGTCTCACGGGCAACATCGACGTGCCGACTTTGCCCAGTAAGGTCAGTTCTTTTCCGATTCCTTCATTTCACGTATTAACTTTGATATTACATCCACAGATCTTTGTTTCGATGCTCTCTCGCGTGCCGATGGTCAGTAGAACCATTTTATTCTGTATTTTCGATCCACTCACATGCAGTGTTATTTCTCCTTCCGGCGCAGCCCTACCTCCCGAAGAGCTCTTCCTGAACTCTTGAAACTACCACATCCGCGTTAGTCTTGTCTCTATCCCACCCAGGGCGTTGACTGACGATGAGTATTTAGATTCTGCAAGATTTGTCTTCCGGTCTCTGGTGTACCCAATACCCGGGCATTTCTCTTAAACATAATGGTTTTCTACCCACCTGATCGCAATCTATTCGCCGTAATCGCATCCGCAGGTCCTGCAACTTCAATATCCCAATTGGGTTAAGTAATGCAAAAGGCCGACTTGACCTGGCAAAGTCATTTCGCTCCGCATCGCTCCAAATCAACCACTGACCTCTTGATTTGACTCGCAGGTACCCTCCCCGGCGGTTTCCGACGTCAACTGGACAGGTAATCTTTCATGAATTGCGGTACTTCACTTGCTGACCATTTCGACATTCAGCAGATTATCTTCTTCCATACGAGTTCTGGGCCTTCATGAAGCCTTTCAGCCCTCGTTAGACGTGTACTGGAGCCGGCTCGAGGTCCCTTTTGCTCAGATACTCGGTCCGAGTCGATACTGACTCTGTTACTCAGATTTCCTTTTTTCATCTCAGACAGGCGAACAGCGGCAAATTGGCTCGAGGTAAGTCTTTCCAAACCTTCAGAAAGCATCTAGCAACATCTCTGGACAGGTACGAAAGCCTTTCGAGGGCGAAAGCGAATTCGTCGATGATGGAGCCGACGTGTTACAATCTTTCAGCTCCCTAACTCCGTCGATGACAACTTAGAGTGCGCGAGGAATGCGATCCCCTGCGCATTTTCCTGCGCATTTTCCGTGATCTTCAGTGCGCACCGAACGACTGACCACCACTTCGGCCCGGGATGTGGGTGAGCGGGAGATTGGAGTCTTCGTAGTGCTCAAATGCTCCGGAAGGCCAGAAGTGGTGAGTGAATTACGTACGCGAAAATCGTTCAGCTGCTGAGCTGAATGAACGAAGATTTCCTCATCAGCTCACAGCTCGGGTCTCCTCCCTTTGTACCTTCTGATGCAGTGAATATCAAAGTCACGGCAAATACTGAAAATATGACTGGTTCTGTGGCCCTTTTGTACATTCTGGCTTCATAGAAGGCCTTCTAATGAGCATTTGACTATGAAGGAATGGTTATTGTGCTAAGGGAACTGGCGAGTAACCGTATTTAAATCGACGGTGTCTGCTCTACCAGGCACAGCCACTTGTAGAGCTGACACCGTCGATTTATGGGAGGCTGTGCTTACACGTGTCAGTTTGGCCGCGTTCGACCGCGACTCGGCCCAGCAGATCCGCTACCACAAAATCGCCGCCATGCTCGAGGATATAACGGATGCCCGCGCAGCCTGGATGGCAGATATCCTTCAATGCCAGCTTTGCTGACAATAGGTGCGCGTATTTCGACTTTGCGCGAAAAAGCTGCTAATTCGGCCCAGCCATCCTCGCCATCACCGACGCCGAGGTACGGCTCACCCTCGCCACCGAAATCTTCAGCAAGCAGGCCTCCATCTCCGAAGTGTCCACAAAAATCGCCACTTCTCCGCCAGCAGCTCGCCGCCATCCACAAGGAGCTCCAGTCCCTGTCTGGCGGTGCGTCCGGCAGCCTCGTCAGTGCGGCCCGAACCCTGCCTCCGAGCTCGACGACGAGCAGCACGAAGCAGACGACCTCGCCGACCTCAAGTGCCGCATCGAGACCATGGCCCCCGGCTCCGAGGAGCGCAAGATGGGGGTCCGCGAGGTGGCGGAGACTGAAGCGGGGCTCCGTCGAGAACGGCGTCATCCAGTCCTATGTGCGTCCCTAAATAAAATGAAGAAAACACTAACATACGCGCCCCTCGCAGCTTGAGTGGCTCATCGCCGTGCCCTGGCCCAACTCATCGCTGGAGACCACGACCCCGTGCCCGATCCGCGACCGCTCCTTCCTCGCCGCCGCGCGCGCAGCTTGGCGCCGACCATTTTGGGCTCGGGAAGATCAAGAAGCGCCTAATCGAGTACCTCGCGGTCGTGCGCCTCAAGGAGATGAACGCCGAGCGCGAGCGGCTCGCAGCCGCGCCGGACAAGAAAAACACCCGTGGTGCTCTCGAAGCAGGAGGCGGCGGGTGCCGAGGACGGTGAGGGTGCACCCTCCCCCGCGTCTCCACCACGACCCGCTAGACAGGGCGGCAAGGGACCTATTCTGCTGTGAGCATCTTCGTTTTTTTTTGGCTCACAATCTGACCTCTAACGCAGATCCGTCGGGCCGCCGGGGATGGGCAAGACGTTTCTCGGGCAGTCGGTGGCCAAGGCGCTCGACCAGCCGTTCCAGCGGACCGATCTCGCGGTGGCGCGCGCGACGAGGGCGAGATCCGCGGGCACCGGCGCACGTACGTCGCGAGCGGGCCTGGCCTCATCGTTCAGGCCATGCGCAATGTGATCCCGTATTGCTGCTGTGCGTGCCGCTCTCCTTTTTCCACATACAAGCCGATACTATTTTTTTTTGTAGAGACGAGATTGACAGAGCAATTTCCACGGCGACGACCCCAAGCAGAACCGTACCTTTAATGTAAGTTTCTCGCGCCTTTCTGTGTACCCGACTTGCTCTGAATGAGGACTACATCAACGTGCCAATCGATTTGAGCCAGGTGCTATTCATCTGCATGGCCAACAGTCTCGAGACCATCTCAGGCCCACTGCTGACCGGTGCGAGATTTTGCAGCTGTCTGGATACACGTACGACGAAAAGACGTACATCGCGATTCCTGCTGCCGAAATAGTTAAGTGCGAACCCGATGGACGCGGATCATGTGCAGCTGACCGAGCCCGCGCTCATGACGGTCGCGACGCAGTACACGCACGAGGCGGGCGTACGGAGTCTGGAGCGCGATTGGGGCGGTATGGATGAGCTGCAGGAGTGGGAGACAACGGAGCAACAGGCGGGGGCGGGGTCTGGGGTGGACATCATCCAGTCCACTGGCGGGCAGCGGCGCAAGGGGCGGGAGTACTCGGCGGTGGTGGAGGAGAATGAGCTAGAGGGGATTTTGGGGATTGCGCGGTATGATGGGGAGGAGCGGCGGATTTCCGGGAGGTGTGTCCATGCGCCCTTTCACAAAAGCACTTTGGAGGAGCTTATATTTGGAGGAGCTTATATTCTTTCGCTCGTAGGTGAACAAGGAGAGCGGGGAGATCGCGCTGAGCTGGGTCAAGACGCACGCGTACGACCTGTGCATCACCAACTCGCGCACGACCCGCTCAAGGTGCCCAAGCTCATCGACACCCACCTGCACCTCCCCGCCGATGCACAGAAGAAGGACGGGCCCAGTGCGTGGATTGCTATGGTTCGGCTTTCTTTGTCTTCTTCATTGGAGGACGTGACGACTGACTGAAGCACAAAAACAGATCTGCGCATTCGTTTCGCTGTTGACTGGCGCGCGTGTTCCGACGCATATTGCGATGACCGGCAAGGTTTGTCGCCTGTCGTTCTGTTAGTCTTCTTGTTGACCTCTTTGCGCAGATTACGCTCCGCGGGCGGGTGACGCCGGTCGGGGGGATCAAGGAAAAGGTATCACTGTTCTTTGTTCGTTCACTGTGACGTTATACGGACACCACCCAAGGTCCTTGGCGCGCACCGCGCGCAGATCACGAAGGTTATCCTCCCATGGGCGAACCGCAAGGACGTCGCGCTCGAGATCCGGAGCGTGATGGAGTTTGTGTTTGTGCGCACGGTGGACGAGGCGAGGCGCTCGTCGCCGCGTTTGGGAAGGACACGCTTGGGTGGCGGAATGGGCTGCTGATGCTCGAGAGCAGGTCTGAGTTACAGAGGCCTGCTCACAGTGCAGGGACGAGGTGATATTTTGAACACTCGTTTTTTGTCCTCTATGCTATGCAGTAATTTGTACACTAATTTCTCGCCACATAAATCAACCAATCATGCTCTATGCAGCGCTTTCAAGCGTGATGTTCTGCTCATGATTTACCCCGATATCGATGAAGGCGCAAATACCCAAAGATGGAATTCCGAGGGTGGACACGATACCATCAGCGGCACAGGTGTAATATACGCAAACCCTGTTCAGCACTCTTGATAAGCGCGCCAAGCCGTCTCTCGCGCGTCGCTTCTTCCTTTGCGTTCATCACCCAATCCTTGGCGGAACGTCGATATATCCGGCGGGCTGCTCAGCATGCCATTCTGCCGCAGCAGTCTGCGTCAATGAGACACTTTGACAACGCACCTGGTCAGCCAGCATCCCCGCATCCGCCACAGCGCTCGTCCCCGCATCCGCTACGGTCTCGTTCTTAAGCCCTCGGAATGTCTCGAGGGGTCTGCGTGCGGGCGAGCAGAGCTTTTTGTTGCGCGATAAAGGTGCCGAGCACCTCGAGGTTGGAGAAAGCGTTGGCTATGGTTATCACTGGGCAGAAGAGTGGTGGAACACACGTTCGGGCCCGTCGAGAATCCAGAGCGGG
Organism: Mycena galericulata; assembly: GCA_029289565.1. Classification (NCBI taxonomy): domain Eukaryota; kingdom Fungi; phylum Basidiomycota; class Agaricomycetes; order Agaricales; family Mycenaceae; genus Mycena; species Mycena galericulata. The sequence goes on from JARKIA010000050.1 coordinate 779,494, forward strand.
TGGCAATGCACTCAGAGTAACTTTAGGCGCCCAAGTCGAGTAAATATTTGTGATTGTGCCTAAAGGAGATTCTCAATCGTTCTTTCGACTTTCAACCATCTTTCTCTGGGACAAACGTCTTTGCGATTCAGAGGCAGCTCTAGACCTCCCCACATTCAATTTGAAAGCAGGGCTGAAAAAATCCGAAAGATTTGGCAAGTTTTGTGATGGCACCCGGAACGATTTTCTAGCCCGAAGACATACGCGCCTCGGGCGTCTGCTATGGATGGACGGCGCTTGCCCTCTGCGTCGCAGGTGTCCTTCCGGAACACTCGGTAGGTGCGGGATGGTGTTCCGACGCAGCAAACATTGAATTTGTGAACAATAGTCACCAGAAGCAGAGGCCACGTTACTAGTCAGCAGAGCTCTGCGCTGCTCTGCGCCCCTACACAATACCCGCGGCTCGCAGTGGCGTGCTACGGGAATCCAGTTGTGCTCAGGACTTGTGCTCTTGAGCGCGCGAGCCGAAACCCGGCACTCAAATTGCGTTTTGGGATCGAGTGAATATTTTCTTTAGGAATAAATAAGTCGTAGCTGAAGTATCTCTTGCAGGGAATATACGGTTATGTATTACCATCGACACACTGGCGTCGCTGAGATTCTGCTCTCTCGAGAAGGTGGAGCCACGCGAAGAGGGTGCGGGCGGTACATAGGCACGAGGGATGGCGCCTATGCCATCGCGCGTGAGCATGACTTCACTAATTCTGGGGGATAAACAGTGCCGTGATTAACCAGGTACTTTGCTCGCCGCAGGAAAGCAATGAGCATGCTCATATGCTTTTTTCTTCTTCTGGCTGGTTGGTAGTTCTTGAACAGGGCGAAAACGCTCGACGCCCTCGGGCTACGCAAATCCTCGCGGCAACTCCTCCCCGCGGAACTATCCAGGTATCTATTCGATATCATGGACGCCGCACTCCACCTCCTCAAGCGCGTCTCTCCTCCCTTGAGGATCCCGGCGTATCTGAAGGACATGTGCGTTCTATCAGCAAGTAAAGAGAGATGGTAAACATCGACGCACCTTGTCTTGCGGCACCCGTACAACCATTCTCCAAAGATGCATCCTCCACCACCTCGATGTGGTTTGAATTTTGCCATTTGGACGAACGGTTGTACTTAGTCGCCCGCGCACTTGAAGACAGGATTTTATTGGTGGACAGAATGACACGCCTTGTACCATGGCCGTCTTGCATCAACTCGCGAAAACTCGCATCGGCTCGCATCGAGTCAGCGCGTATTTTCATCCGAGCGTGCTGGTCCAGCTAGATTTGCGGAAAGGGAGAAGGAGCGCGATTCTAGTCTTTGAAAAATGAGCGGAAACGAATTGGAAGCGAATATTTCACGTCGCTTGCTCGGGCGGTTTGCGGACTCTGTTTGTTTGCTCTGACCAAACTGATCGCCAAATCCGGGCCGCGTTTCCACCAGCACTGGCACTATGTAATTGCTTTCGTCGACTTGCCAGTCAATTTCAGCGCGGACAACTCAATGTCACTCCCTCTTCGACCAGCATCCAGACTAATTAGTATCATTTCCCCTGAAGGTCAAGGCTCATTTCACAAAGTTTGCTTTGTCTCGGCGCTCTGTCAAGCCGCTGAAGCGACGGGAATCCGAGTCCGTGGTTCAGTCGGGAGGATGTCCTACGTGTGGCGAGGTACCGTCAGCATAGTAGATTTTACCTGAACTGACCTGCTCAGAAAAACGATCGTCAAGGTCGAAACTGAAGGCGCTATTGAACTTTTCACGCGCTTTGGGAATTCCAGTCCCTGGATTCGGAGTGGTCTTCTTTTGCTGTGATCCAAGCAATTCACTGAAGTACGAGTACAATTGCCTCGAAATTGCGTCGCATAACATGGATTTAGGTTACTGAATCACAATCGAAACAGGGGTGCGTTGCCCGTCTTTGGAGGAGATAATGCCGACTCTCTTGCCTGCCCAACTTGCTCGCGTGCCTGATCAGTTTGTCGATATCTTCATCAAGCTTTTCTTTACTATTGTTCCACCAAACCACGGAAGTCTTGCACTTGACGGGAATTCAAGGCCATTTATAGAGAAAACCAGGCGGCAGCTGTGTAAATTTACCATGCAACAAAGATTCGCGTAGATACAGGCCGGACATCCAGCGTTCCTTCCACGCTGGGCCATACAACTTCACGGATGAGACGTTTGCTAGTGGGTACACATCCTGGCCATACATTTCCGCTTTTCAGAAATATCAAAATGTGTTCTCAATTAACCCAGTCGTCAATTTTTATCTATCTACAGGGCCTTATTACGACGCTCGACGCTGCCAAGGGTCCCTGGGTCCGACGTCTCTGTGGCGAACCTGCTCTCCGCGGCCGCCTCTTTCATTGCGACTTCTACTTTGGCAACATTCTCGCCGACCGCCATGGAACAAGAAAAGCTATTGACTGGGAGTTTGCGCGATCCAGAATCGGGGTCCGTAGTTTGATCCGCTGCATCATATATCAGACTGAAACAAACTGTTTTCAAACTGCAGGGCTCCATTGATTGGGAACTACGTTGAGTACTTCTGGTACACGTACTCGCCGAATGTTCCAGACGGTGCGCAGGTTATAATAGATACATGGGAAGCTGAGTTCTTGTCCCGATTCGCGGAGCGCACGACAACTATTTCGCTGCGTTCCTATTCCAGCCTCGCATCGAATCCAATCCGGGGTTGATATGTATTGGGCTCGTTGTCGCGAAAAGGATGGACGGTTTGCCGCCGAGCATAGTTATGCAGCCATCTGCATGTTTGGGAGCAAATTTGGCCAGATCCCCTTTTTCTCCTGCAAGTTGATTCCGGCCCGCTCCCGCAGCCTTTGGGGGCATCTTTACGTCTGTACTAATTCAATTCGCAGACCCTTGTATGCCCCTCGAAGATGCCGCTTGAAAATCTCAATCTGGGAAACTGACTAAAAGGCCGACAGTCTGGTGAGCACAGACAACAGGAAGGAATAAGAAAAGAATCTCGAAGGCTTTGGGCGAATTTTGCGAATTTATGTGCGTACGTTCAAAAATATGTGTTTGCGATCTAAGGGAACAAAGCTAGCAATCTTGAGTATAAGGTATTATACTATTTCATTAGATATTTAAATGGGCGTCACGGTGGGACAGGTCACAGGAGTGCTTGCTTTGCAAAATGATTCATCGTCGGAGAATCAGTGTTGTCGAGCGTAGATCCTGAACAAAATTCTGCTGGCACAAAAATCTACCTTAGTACCTACATCCGTCAATTTGGACGCCAAAAGGACGCGTCCGTGCTCACGTGAAGTCGGGAACGATCAGTTTCTGAGTTTGGTCCAACCAAACAAAACCTCCGTCCAGTCTGCGCCTCGATCTCGCTAAACTCCTTGTCTCCGTGTGCAGTCTGCGCTGGTTTAGCTGGCTGCAGCTGCACTCGATGCTGCGATGATCTCAAGCCAATCTCCGTTTGCAATCTGCGCTGGTCCAGCTGGCCGCGGTTGCGCTCGGACACCGACCGTAATCTCGATGGATTCCCGCTCTCCGTTCACAGTCTGCGCTGGTCTAGCTGGCCGCGGCTGCGCTCGTAGACGGCTTCAATTCCGATCATTCAATCAACCCCCACTCTCTGTTTGCGGTCTGCGCTGGTCTAGCTGGCAGCGGCTGCGCTCAGAGACGGCCTCAATTTCGTTCAATCCCCACTCCATGTTTGCGGTCTGCGCTGGTCCAGCTGGCAGCGGCCGCGTTCGGTCCTGAAACGACAACGATCTTGCCTTCTGATCTCGGTTTTCCATCTCGATCCCTCAAATCCCTCAGGCCTCAGCCATTCATCTTTTGGAACGTGGATAGTGTGTGAATTGAAAATCGGATTGCTGGTGCGCCTGCTTCCTTTTTCTCTGCTCCTTTCTCATCCGTTACTCGATAGTTGCTGCCCCTTGGCTTGCATTACCTCGACGTTATCAATCCTTACCCACCCCGTCGTAATGCGCTTTGCCATCCTCGGCGCTTCCTTCGCCTCCTCCTCTACCTCAAACTCCGCCTACACACATCCAGCCACCACTCCTCGATGTTGTCCAAGCGGGTCAGGGCGAGGAGGGTGAGCCCACCGCGCACGCGTGCCTCAAGTGCATCATGAGCGAGCTATCGCCATCGACGACTTGCAGTCTTCCAGGCGGCCACTTTATCCGCAGCTTCATTCGCCCGCATCACTTTGGAATCCCGTGTTTGTTGTTGGAGTACGCGAGTCACTCGAAGTGAGGACAGGCGCGCTGCTACCGCCCTTGATGATCATCTCGCCCGTGCCGCGTGCGTTAACGTTCTCGGTGGCGCACAACCCCTGCTCCTCCCCGTCCAACTCGCCGTTCAAGAGAATATTGACGAGTAGTGCGGCTGGTAGCGACACCGCCGCCGATAATGTTGTCATCCTCTTCCGTTGCCCACGGCCATGCTTCCCCTCCACATCTACATCCGCATCCGCGTCCTCCTCCCTCGCATCCGGCGCCTCCTCCGCCGACTCACCCGCCCTTGCGGGCAACGCCACCCCGGGCAGCAAGGGAAGGCGCTCGTGCCCACGGAACGCGTGCACTGAGACGCTCGCGAAGGAGAAGAAGTGCAAGCACGAGATGCTGCACCCCAATTACGCCTATCGTCTGCAGCGCTCCCAACCGCTCTGCTGCTGGCGCCTCTACTGCTTCACCTTCGAGAATGACGATGGGCGCGAGGAGGAAGAACTCGGCGCCGCCATCGGGGCATGGGCAGCTGGTCGAGTTTGTCATGCACGTACCGCGTGATGTAGCACGGGCGGAGCGCGAGTACGCCAACGCCCCCACCGTACCAAGCCTTCCAGATCCCCAACATCTTCCTTGTCAACACCCTCTCCCTGTTCTTCTTTGGCAGGGACGGCCCCACCTCGCTCATACTGGTCTCGCGCCATGGCGTTGACAACGGCCAAGACAGGTCCGATTACCTCCCCAGCAACTGTGGCTTCGCATCACTCAATTTGGAGGCAAGTTTGTAGTCCTCTTAAGTACCTAGTTTTTCGCGCTGATGAAATATGGGCACGCAGGGCTTCACGATCAGCCACTTCAATGGGCCCGTGGCGGAGGGCTTCCTCGCGCGCAACCTCGACGCGCTCAACCCTGACTTCGTGAGCCTGCTGCGCGGGGAGAGCGACACGGGCACGGGGGGAAGCGTGAACCCCTTCGTCAAGAGTTTGTTCAGCGGGAAGGCAATCGCGACGACGGCGCACCCGCAGAACGAGGATACGATAGTCGCGGCGCAGCAGCCTGTCAAGCCCATGCGCGCGCTGTCGACGGATCCGGAAGAATGCACCCAAGCGCGGCACACACACCCAGGACAAGCACATTCGGTTCTGGAACACGATCAGCGGTACGATGCTCAACGAGCTCGACACCGGGAGCCAGGTAAGATTTTTTTTGGCATCTCTTTTGCTCGACCTGAACTGTTGCAGGTGTGCAATCTGATATGGTCGCTGGCCTCGCACGAGCTCGTCTCGTCCCACGGCTTTTCGTCCACCACCGCGCAAAACCAGATCTGCATCTAGAAGTACTCCACGCTCAACATGGTCGCCTCGCTCACCGGGCACACCAACCGCGTCCTGTACCTCGCCATGAGCCCCGACGGAGAGACGATTGTGACTGGCGCTGGCGACGAGACGCTGACGCGTTCCCGAAGCGCGAGGTCGGGGAGCGCGGCGCAGAGAGCCGCTTTGACTATGGGCGGCTCATCCGGTAGTCGTGCTCGATTTTGCGGGACAGTGCCGCTACCTTGCATACATTCTAACTTACTACTCTCCATTCTGGATCATGTCAAAATTTAATCGCGATCGCGACTATCTGATCTGTTTAACTTTGCGACCATTTATTCATAAAATGAATCTGACTGATGATCAACTGACATCCATGGCTGACGAACTCACCATCGCGGCCGACGTCGCCATAACCGCCCAAGAAACCGAAAGGCCAGTGCAGAGTGCCCCGCATCCTCATCTTCGGTTGTGGATCCTGAAGACGCCGACGCCATGACAAAGGCCGCCACACGAGTTTGTTCGGTATACACCTCATGCACACATCCAATTAACATCTTGCTAGTCAAATTCTACTGTGCAGACTCCGATTTGCCGTACGAAGTAGGTCGACGTCCATATTGCTCTACCGCACCCGCTCAGCGACCACAAATTCATATAGACCCTCTACTCGAAAACACCAGACCACTGGGTCCCCATCACCACCGTGGCGTCCTTCAAGCCCATGCGCGACTATGCACCGCTCGGGACGCTTGGGTCGCGCGCGCGAGCACAGCACAGCTCGAGGTCGACGCCGAGGGCGTCAATGTGCTCCGCACGGGTCTGTGCTTCGATCTGAGGGTCGCCTTCTTCACACGCTCGACATCTTCGTTCAGGACGACGAGCTCGCCGTAGTCTGCCTCTGGCGCGACAAATATCACCAACGCACGGGGGAGCCCAAGCAGCAACAACATCGCGAGTACGCGCGCACACGCCGCCGGCCCATCAGCGCGAATAGCAGCCGCTCAAGTAGCCGCGCAAGCTGTTGACCTCCAGGCCGAGCTAGGCATTCAAGGCCTGCAATCGACTTTCGAGAACGCGGACATTCATCCATAGTCAGGCGTGTTTTGTCCGCTATCTCGGAATTGGTTGCTACAGCGGTGCGACGAGAGAGCATATCTTCCAGTAGTCGGGGTGCTCAATCCTTCGTTCCTTCGTCGCATTTAATATTATTCAGGGCATCTGATTGCTTAATCTGATGTTTTTAAATATTCAAAACGACGAACGAACTGCACAAACCAAGAATTGAGCACCCTGATTCCTTCCAGATTGCGCTTCTCACTAAGCTCTTCATTTTCTTCCGTCCCCAAATCGTCATCTTCGTCAGCGAGATGCTGCCGAGCGTATTCCTCAGCCTCGAGATGGCGGAACGACATCGGTGAAGCGAACAACAGCGAGATCTGTAGCAATGGCCCGCGCCTCGGCCAGCAGCGCATGCTTGTCGACATGGTCGAAGACTCGAATGAAGAAACGCGACCAAAGCTGAGGCCATTCCGCGCAGAGAATCGATCTCCCGCCCAAGTGGGGCGCCCGCACTCGCGAACTCTCTGTCGAAGCCCTCCTGGAGCGTGGATTCCTTGCCCGCGATGATCCCTTCACGATATTTCACCTGCGGGGAATCATTTTATTGCAGGCCTCGGAGAGAGTGAATGGTTCTAACTTGGGTGAACTCAGGCGATACTTCGGTCCATTCAATGTCTCTAGATGTTTACTGGTCCGCGGTATCGTCCCATGGAGAGTCTGCGTGGTTCTTGAGAAAGACTTTTTCGCATTAGGACCAAATCCGGACATTGTTTGCTGAACTTCAAGATTGAGACATGTTGTCATGCAGAAGGACAGCTCGAACGTACAAAGGGATACTGAACAGTTCATCGACGGGAACATCTGCATAGCTTGGAGACAGTATGTGAAGCTTCAAGATTGAGACATGTTGTCATGCAGAAGGACAGCTCGAACGTACAAAGGGATACTGAACAGTTCATCGACGGGAACATCTGCATAGCTTGGAGACAGTATGTGAAGCTGTGAGGTACATTCAAATCCTCGGTTCGAACAAACTTGTCCATCTGCGAGGTCCAGTTGGTCTGAACTTGGTTCGTCAGTTGGATGTGGACGGTTCAAGCATGACACTGGCCTATTTCGAAAACAGAAAGACTCCGAATTGAAGAAGCGACGCTTGAACAGCAGAAAATGAGTCATAGTTGAGTGGAAAGTGGAGGACGAACATGAGTTGAGGATAGATCAAAGGTGTGAGAACCTGATCGGAAAATCGTGCAAGATCCGCGCTGCACGGGAAGATATTGAGAAAGTCGTCGAATTTGCGAGAAGTATGTAATACCTGACTCGGAGATGGGTCAAATTCGCAGGCACTTCGAAAAAAAGGCGTATATATTCGGCCCAAAGTCAAACATCAGCATAACGACCTCCGAGTCAACAATGAGCGAGCGGGCGGCCACAAAACGAGTTGGAAATACTCACTGAGTTCAACAGAAGGTCCCATACATTCTCAAAGAGAAGATATCCAAGTCAGCCAGGGTGTGAGAGGGCGAATCGGAGGGATGTTGAAAGATGTGACTCACCGAACTCAAACTCCGGGAGAGGCTGGATTGAATTTGAAGAGGATCAGTTCTACAGGCCATCACTAAGAAAAATGTACATGCCGTCGTCGACCGCAAACTAAATGTGAGTCCCTGGCTTGGACAAACTCCGAGTCTGAATGAACATGATCCATCAGTTGAACTTGCACTGCTGACGCACGTTTCCACAGTATAAGGACTCAGTCATGAATGAAGGATGCATTGGACGCTATAGCTGCAGATAATGAGCTATATTTGAACTGGAAATATAAGACGAACATGAGTTGAGGCCAAATCAAACGTGTGGGAACCTGTTCAAAAAAATCGCGCGACGTTCGGCCTGGGGGCTGAAAATATCAAGAAAGTCGGCGAATGGAAGAGAAGAATGTAATAGCTGACTCGTCGATGAGTTGAACTGGGTAGCCCCTGGGAAAAAGCGCATATATTCGTCTCTTGAAGGGAGATATCGGCATAATGGTAACCTCCGAGAAAGAATGAGAAAGCGGACGGATACAAATCGAGTCAGAGATACTCACCGGTTAAAAAGAAGATCATATGCATGGTAGATGGGAAGACAATCAAGTCAATAAATGTGCGGCGATGAGAGTAAGAGGAATGGTTGAAAAATGTGACTCACGAACTTAATCCGACAGGCTGAATAGGGAGGGGCAAGAAATCCAATCTGGGAAAAAGGCATGGGCTAGGTGAAGAATTGAAGAAGTCAGTGAAGGTATGAAACAAGATTTTGCAAAATAAGGCTCACCGGTGAAGTACAATTGAGAGTTGACTTGTAGCGGGGCAAACATCAAGTCAGTGATTAAGTGAAGCTTGAAAAATCGTTCGTACCTTGGCCCGTTGAAGTTGGGTGAATGCGGTTGGAAGCTCAGTAATAATGGAGATTTGAAAGTCGGTTGGACAAAAAAAAATCAGTCAAAGATATTCAGCAGTGGGCATACGAGAAAGTTGAGTCGTGATGCTGCTGGGATATGAATGTCAGAATCAATGCGATGTATAAATGAGGTGTAAATCACCAGAAAAGTCGTAGAATGAGCGCATAATGTCTAACGGATTGAAGTCAAAGTCAGTCGGATCAAACTATGTAGTAGTCAAAACTACACCTTCAATGAACTATCCCGCTCCGAAAGAGCCCCTAGTGCAGGTTAATCAGTCTGGGTGAAAATTAAAGAAAAAATTGAATACCTGGATATGTTCCAAGTCCGTTGTGCAGGACAAACCTGTTCCAGCGCGTGAATATAAGTAAAGAATTTCGATTCTGTGAAGACACTGAAGAGTTGACGTACGTTGAAACAGTCCGCTGGCAAACAAGCGTCGATTATCGATGGCGTGGCAGATGCGTTCCGTCGATACATCATATATTTTGACAATACTCAAAGCCGAGATCCAGGAAGTGGCCGCGCTAAAGACAGAGTCGAACAGGACCCAGGTTAGTCGTGGATCAATATTAATAGGTCAATGAGACAGCGAGCGTGATGCGAGTTGATGCGAGTCGGGAATCAAAGATTTGTTTGGTCGCACAAACAAATCCACCCGCACCGCGCTGGCTGCAAGCTGAAGACCGGCTCATCAAGCTGCTCTAGCGCTCGCGCACGACAGCCTCAAATATCGGCTCTTTCGCGGGTTCTGTTCTCTCACATTCATCCGTCCCGACGCAAGTGACGCACGCCCGTATGACCCCAAAAAGCCCAACTTGAACACGCCCTCGGATGCACAAAGGCCCGCATTCAGCGCAACTGGTATGGGAATCCAGGAGCGAGGCTTCTCCCTCGCAGCGTTCGCTACCGACGACTCGACCTCAAATTTGCTCCTCTTCATGAATCGGGTCAAAATCTACGATCAGAGCACCATCTTTGTTGAGAATCGCTTGTATCTTTTGCTCTCTCGCGTTTGGAGATTGAAGACCATGCCAGAAACACAGAAAGACACTACTGGAGCTGTATTCTTCGAGGTGAGTTTTGCGAAACATTCCCATAACATCTACTGACGTCTCCGAAAGGTTGCGCCGGATCAGCAGTAACACTCTTAAATGTAAGCTATTTCCTTGGTATCCGATAGTTCGGTCCGCTCACGACTCGTCAGTATTGAAGTCTATTCCTGACGCATTATCAACTCTCTTCGTAGCTAGTCTCATCACTTGATAAGGACTGCGACCGCTCGATAACGAAAAGACACCGGGACGCACGGCCTCGGTGCGGGTGTCCTCAACGACTCCCTTCGACGGCAAGGAGGGCTTCTTCGGTGAGTGCCCGTTCGTGGCGAGAAAATGACGCGGGGGTGGACAGGTGCGTGTGCTGCGATCTCTTCTTGTCGCATTATTTTTGACTCGTCCATTCATGGGTCAGGGCGGCACTTCGTGCGCGGATCGAAGACGATGCGGCGTGCGATGTAGATCCAGCGGGATTCGATTGCCAGTGGGCGCGGAACGCAAACTTGCGCACACGCAAGTCGGGATTTGGGCGAGGGAGGCCCTGTCGTCGAGTTGGCCCTCGTATCGTGGAACGAGCACAAAGTGGGATCGAGGGCAACAGATCGGGGGCGAGTGCTGGTTCTTGGACGCGGTTTCGAAACGGAGGGCAGGTCGGGGATGTCGAGATGGGTCTCGGTCATAATATTCAGACTGAATGCACGCGCACCTACGCATCGGACTCTTTCCACTGGCGCATCGTTTGCCGGCGCCCGCGTCGGGGGGCTTCTAAGGTCCTTCGACAATGCAAAATAGCTGATGATGGGGCCCCCGGGCGCGGTGGTCGGCGAGGCGGGTGCTGGGGTGGTGGCCTTCATCGTCTGAAGGCTGCGAATGAAAAGAGGTCAATAACCAGCGACGCGAGCTGCGAGGCGTGGAACGTGTCGAAGAGGCTGCACACGATGTCGCTTTCCGCGCCATGGAGGACGTGTGATATTTGAGTGCAGTGCTCCGCGATTCACCTTAAGCTTGACGACCGAAAGGTCAACATAACTCACCCAGACCCAAATTGTGTGAAATCCAACTCAAGCCAAGTCCCAATCCCCTTGAATGGAATGGAATGTGTTCTGTCACTGGCCTGCAAGTCAATCAAGTCAATTGAGGATAGGTTGGGTAAGAAAACTGAGGCCCACACACCGATGTCAATGATAACAACTAGAGCTGGATCCAACAGTTCAGAAACAGAATCATAGTCGGGGAGTTGAACAACAGTAACTCTGCGAGATTCAAAACTTTAACCAGGATTGTAACAAAAAGGACCAGCAATACTTACTTTGAGGCCTCCAACCTTAACTAGTTCAAAGTATCGATTGAACGGTTTGAAGTGCGGGAGAAAAATCGAGCCCGGGCAAGTCAAGTGGCGATTATTCTGGGAAAAAAGATGAGATCCGAGAAGATCTCAACAGGAATGAACATCTTATTTGAGCCAAATATGAAGTTGGAAGCCATATTGGGTAACGGACGAAGGCACAAAACGGAATCGAGGGGTCCCGAATGTAAGGAAACAGAGGATGTATAGGGACTCACAGAGTCAAAGATAACGGGCCGGAAATCTAGTGGGCGTGTGAGCATTCATGTAGAAGTAGAATGCGGAGGGTTGAATGAAAAATGGGGGAGATGCAACCCACCTTTTATAGATTGGCCCGGGTAAAAATCGGGCCGGCTTCGCGAAACATTTTGACGAGTTATCCGTGTATCGGTGGGGCCGCCAGCGGGTCGGTCGAAGGAAACACAATGAGTTTAAAAAGATCGCCGCTCAGCTTCGACGGGAAGCACGGTAGCAACGCACCGCGTAGGTCCGTACTATAACTTGAGTATTCCAGATTTCGATTTGGTATCTGCAACCCTCAATATCAAGTCCCCTTTGAGCACATTTTCCTGCACGCTATCCCGGACTCGTGAGTGAATGTAAACCAAATTGAAATGAAAATAATGACCAAAAGAACGCGAGGGAACTTCAATCCGAGTATCTGAATGTTTGACCAAAAGGTTAATGGCGAAAATGATCAGGGCTGAACTTCGGTTGCGCTGGTCCTACGCCCTCGAATCCTGCCCCGCGGAAAAGCAAGACTGGCATCGCGTGTACGAGTCACGGACGGGAAGGGTGTACGTTCCCGCTCTCTGATACACCCGGAGCCGAACCCGAAGTCACGGGCGAGCCACCGAAGTGCGCGTCTGCAAGGGCTCGGAAGTCGATGAGGAATGGGAACACAGTCTGCGCGGCCATCTCGCGCACAAGGCCCCGAGGCCCTTCGCGCGCCAGTCCCCCGTCACCTCGAACGCAGTTCTCGCGCGGCGCAGCCGCACACGCGACATCCGAGCGCGGATTCGCGCCGGCGGAACGCGTGCGGCTTGGTCTGTGAATTTGTTCTGCGCGGCCGGGAGGCGTGCGGTAACAAAGTAGTCATTGCGCGTCTGAGCGCGCGTACCGAAACACGTCCCTCGGGAGTGAAATGCGCCACTCTGTATTACGGTCCGGTCCGTTAGTGAGGATGTAGCCACAGGGAGAAGCCAAACACATACCGGCGCTCGCAGCGCAACTCCATCGATAGCCTCGCGGGCCTCTGCGCATACGTATAACGTGTCGTCCTCCATCCGCGTGCCGCATTGACTCACGCCGCTCACCGCTCGCCTTTGTCCCAGGTCGCGCCGCGGATCGAGTGGAAAGTCCGCAATGATATTAGATATGTCCCCAAAACAAAGTTCGCATACCTTCGATACATTGTGTAAAACTCCCGCTCCAAGCCACTCCGACTCGGAGTCGTGAAGCAACGAAGTTGCAGGTTTGAAACTCACAAATGTGTTCCTTCGATGCATCATATATCTGAGTTTCGGAAGCAGTTCAAGCCGAGATCCAGGAAGTGCTGAGACCAAAGTTAAGTTGAAGATGTGGATCAATACATAAGTCAAAGCCAGAAAGAGTGGACAGTGGACACAGGTGGTGAGCCATTGAGCGAGCGAGTGATGCGAGCCGTTGCGAGCCGGGAATCAAAGATTTGTTTGGTTGCACAAACAAATCGACCATCTCCTGCGCCCGCACGCGAAAGGTGCGTCCCTCCTCTTTTTTTACCCTATAATTTACTTATTTATTCTATTTTAGTTCCGGATCCTCAGGGTGCCCTTCTCGGTGACTCTCGATAGTGCGGGCGCTGGAAGATTTGATGCATCTCGTAAACGCCAACACGCTGAAAGGCCAGAAGGATCGGAAAAAGCGGGACGCGATGGGGCGCCCCATCTTCGACGCGTGGGAGCACAGTCTTAGGGAGGGCGCTGCCCGCGAGCGAGGGCCGGGACGCATCGAGCCCAATGTCCCGTCGATGCGAATGCGGCTGAATGGTGTACCCAAGAAGATGCTGTTCGAGGTGCGTCTCTCCACTTTTTTCTGTTATATTCATTATTTTATATCTTCTTCTAGTGCAGCTCCTGATTTTCGGGGTGCCCTGCTCGGTGATGATGTCGACGATGCTCTCGCTGGTGCGGGCGCTGGGAGAGTCATTGTCTTTGCCGTCGCGGCTGGTGCTGAACGGGCATGGTCCAGAATGGCAAAGCCCTGGGATGTTCGTGCTGCCTGGGATGTTTGAAATTTATCAACGTCGCTCCATATCTCGCATCGACCGTGGTGGCCGTTAGATAAAGTGCCCGCGGCCCCGCCACTACCCCCCTCGGACGACGATGACACGACCGCAGACACTGAACTTTCCCTGTCGAGTACAAGCGATGACGCCGGGCGGCGCAGAAGCGTTCATTCTCAATGGTGAGCTTTCTACTCTCCTCTTACTTGGTCCGGAACTCACATATCATCGCAGCGGCAACGCCGCTCTCGACCCGACTCCGCACCGCCCTGTGCTTATACCGAACCATCACAGCATCTTCCACGGCCGACGGCCGCCGCCTCCTCACGCTCCTCCTACGGCTCGTTCCATTCCTCAGCCCGCGCCTCGCCGCGCACCTCTGGAACCCAGATTTCGGCCTTGGTGTGGACGAGGCTGCCGCGCGGCTTGCCGCCTACCCCGCTGACAAAGGCGTGCTGAGCGTATTGGAGGAAGGCGTCGTCCGCGAGCGCCTGCGCACCGTTTCTGCTCGCGCGTTTTCAGAAACAGTCTTCTATGGAGAAGACGGAAGCGAACACGGAAGAACGGGAGCGCGCTCTCAGACGCACCAGCCATCCGTGTCAACGTGCATAGTCCAGGTTGCCCACGTCTGCTGCACCGAATAAACACGACAACTTGCAAGTCGAAGAGTGCTCGTCGGTGTCGCCTAGGCATTCCCGCGCTCAGCAGTGTCGTCGCGCTCGGGAGACCCCGAGACGATTGTGGCAAATTTGCGGACGACGATTCCGCCTTGTGCACTCAAGTGAGTGTCCAGTCGGCGTAGTCGGCGTACACAGTGAAGCGTATCCGCAGTACCGTCGTAGAGTCGACTGGATGGCAGTCCGGTGCCGCCTTCCACGCGCTGCCCCCAACATCCCCGCGCCTGTCGCCGCCTCGCTCACGCATATAATTCATTCTGGTTCGGTGCTCGTCCCGTCTCCGGCCCCTCCTCACCCAACGTCGCCCCGCCGCCGCCACCACCCGTCGCCATCCCGCCGTCCCCGCGCCGTGGCGACTCTACCTCGGGAGCGACAACAGCCGTACCGGCTCCCCCCTTCGCGCGGGCACCCCGACGCACACGTCAGGCCCAGCACGCTCGACAGCGCACTATCCGTCCTCGCCGCGGGCCGATGTCCCTCTCGCGCTCCCCCTCGCCCATCCCCCGTCCGCAGGCGACGGAAAAGACAAGGGCAAGAGCTCTGCCACGCCGGACACGCTCCTGCGCGCGAAGGGCCTCCTTGCCGTTGCCCTCGGGCATTACTCCTCAACGCGCCTGTGCGCGAGCGCGTCAAGGCCGAGTCTGCCGCCGCATCTGGTAATGGTGGGACCGCAAACGCGGACGCGCTGGACGAGCTCTCCCGTCCTGAAGCGCTGAAGCGGCGCACAGCAGGTGATTTAGATGACTGGGAGGAATCTCCGCAGGAACCTCCGAGCGCGCCGCCAAGCTCCTCGTGCGCATGACCGGCCCCACCGACATCCCCCACCCCGCAGCCTCCCCGTGCACTGTCACCGTCGCGGGTTCGAGCGCCTTCTTCCAGACTCCTCTCCCAACTCCACATGTTGCAGTCTCGCGCTTATGTGGAGCCGCACACGTTCCGCGCGCGCGAATTCGTGCCCCGTGCTGCGTGTGCAGCCGCACAGCGCGAGCTTCTGCAGGCTGGGCGATGAGCCTTATTGACACGCCACCGGGGCTCTGCACACCTCCTGCAGCACTCGTTGGGATGAACTCATCAAGCTAATCCAAAGAGTTAATCTCCGTTCGCAGTCTGCGCTGGTCCAGCTGGCCGCGGCTGCGTTCAGAGATGGCCAGCAAATCTCGCTCGATCCCCGGTCTCCGTTCGTGGTCTGCGCTGGTCTAGCTGGCCGCGGCCGCGTTCGGAGACCGCCAGCAAAATGCGCTCGATTCCTGGTCTCCGTTCGCCGTCTGCGCTGGTCCCACTGGCCGCGGCTGCGTTCGGAGGCCACCCGTGGCTGTAGGGTCGAGCCTCACGTGCGGGCTGTAGCCATTTCATCAAATGTCTCTACACGTGGCACCAGCCAGCCCCCGCACAGCGCATTTCTACCACTCATTTTGAGTGCCCCAACCCTCCCCCGCGCCGTTCAAAGTCGCCGAAAGCCTTCCACATTCGGAAACGTCCCGAAAGAAAGCCCCGAGACCATCAATTATGTCCCAATTTGGCTCGCACCCTTATCAAAACATACATTTGAGGCAATTTGTTCTTGATGCTGTCCCGAATCACTCTTCTCACCACCTATTTCGCCGAATATGGAATTGTGCACGTCCTTGACATTCCAACAACTTAGCATACACCAGCAGCTTATGTAAATAATTGCACTAAATCAGCTCCCTCTTCCACAGGATCAGCGACCACGGATAAGGCGGCGGCGCCCACGGAAACACTCCAGTGTACTTGAAAATGAGCCGCGAGGTCCTTGTAAGCGGATGCCTGGGCAAGCGCGTACGCCGCCAACCCCGCGCGAAGCTCCGGGGAAGCGTCGGGCCGCACGGTGACGCGCGCTCGCCACCACTCCACCTGCCATTCTAGATATCGGAGCACCCGCCGCATTTCCTCGCGGAGCAGCAGGACCTCCTCCTCCCAGCGGACCTTCCGCGCCTTCGCCCGGCACCATTCGACGCGCAGTGCTGTTTATGTGTTAGTTAATGTCATGTACGTAGAAACAGACTTACAAGCATGTAACTCCTTCTCTGAGTCGTCCAACGCACCATTTGCAACCCAAATCCAAGAAAGAAGTTTCTTGGATGACCCCGCAACATGACGCGGAGTTCGTGCCCCTTTCCCCGCCCCCAACATCGCAAGTTTCTTGCGGGCCGCCGTGTCGGTGTCGACTTCCTCCCCGTCGAGCGAGATATCCGCCGGGCGAAGCTCCTGCAAGTGCGGCGCGTAAGCGGCGCCCGCCAGACGCGTCAACGCATCCCGTCCCTTCGTATACTTGTCCGCCGCCGCTTGCGCGCGCTCTCCGACTTGGCCAATCAATGTCCTTGCCTTCGTCGCCTTGACCTGCCCCGTGACGTGGGTGTTTCTAAAACCGATGAGATGGCGTTTAGTGTGCAGATGGCTGCGCAGCTGCACGAGTGCATTGTGGCACTGTGATTCACGAAGCCGCACTTCCAACTCCACTACGCCCCGCTGACAACCGACGTCCCTCTCCCTCGGCGAGAGCTCCGAAGGCATGTACAGCTTGATGTCTTCGGCCTTGACCGGTGGTGCCTCGGAATCCATAGCGGCCTCATCCACCAGCCTCGCGCGCACTGCTCCTGGCGTGAAGGTCTCTTGCAGGGTGCGGAACCTTCCCAACTTGTGGAGGAAGGCAACACGGCGCTCGTGTATCTTGCTCTCCCTATCCGCCGTAACCAACGCGCGCCCCGCCAACTCCGCGCGAATGCGACGTCTAATAAATCTGGTCAGTGAAGCACCTCACCATACAAAACCCGACTTACTGCGCCTCCTCAAGTTGTAGCCCCGCACTGAGGAATGCCGTTGCACTCGTCGCGTGCAGAGGCATCTTGCCGAGCCGCATATCTTGTTCTTCCTCTTTTTTCAGCTGCAGACGGAGCTCAGCCTCCGTAGGCGCCCCTGAAAACGGTCAGTAAAGGCTCGCTGTAGAAGAAAGCCCTTACCATTACTAGGTAGCACATACGGGTTAGGCTGGGTGTGATCTGCGACAAACGCGTCGATCTCGCCCTGCCACGCCATCCTGACCTCCTTCTCCACCGTTTTGTTCACTTCCTGGAACGCCTGGACCTGGCGCGCGCGCTCCGCGATCGCGACGATGAGCTTCCGCCGCAGTGCATCCCCTATCGCCAATGTCAGCCTCAATAACATCGCAACCCAGATCACTCACCGTGCATCAGATTTTTGAGAAAGTTGTGGGAGTCGATCTTGTCCTCAAGGGTGTCCGCGCGATTACCGATCCCCATTTCCTTCGTATGAAACGCCGCTGGGTTTAGGTCCGCCCATGTCCGCTCCACACCTTCCCCGTCACTCTTCCCCACACCCACCAAGAAGCTCAAACTATTCTCGTTACTGCACTCCTTCTCGTGTGACGACGCGTGCCAAACCGGGAGCCCGCACTGAACCTCTATGTTGTCGAGATCCAGACGGATACGCTCCGGCAGCTTCTTGTTGCGCTCGCGCAGATTTTTTTTCCATTGGCACGCGATATCGTAAGAAATGGTGAGCGCCATCAGCGCGACGCCCGCCAGACACGCCATGACGATGAAATCCATGTTCGCGTACCTGTAGGTATCAATTAGCGACTCGCCTTAACGCGATGGATGACCAGACACTTACCTCTCCCCCTTCTGTAAGTCCCCTAGTCCGTTCGGCCGGACGCACTCGTGGCGAGCGCACACACAGCCTCCCACACCGGAAGTCCGCAGCCCCGTGGTCAACCTCGTATCCTTCTGCAACAGAGCCGCGAAGGCAATACACGTGCTAATCTGTGCGCGAGTCAGCCCCAGCGAAAATGCATTAGGTGCTTTAACAAAATACGCACATCATTCTCCCCGACATAATTCCTGAGGTGCTCCTTGTATTCCGAAGGCTCCACAAAAGCCCCCCAACCAGGGCCGAGTGGTGGGTCGAAGTGCTCATTCGCGCGCAGTCGATTTTTCAGCTTAAAGTTGGCGTCCAAAGCTATCATGAGCATGTAGAGAAATCTGCTTTTTATTAGCTCAGCGCCCCCAACGCGACTCGACGGCTACTCACTTGTATTTCGGATCTACATCGCGCCAATCAGGAGGGAGGTTGCGGCCGTCGTATGGGCAAGCCCAGCAGATCACCATGAGCTCGCCCAACTTCGTCGCGTCCAGACCCGCCGCGTCGTGGCCACGTCCTGCGCGCCGGGCGCGCTGCAAAAACGCGTATTGCCTTGACATCCGCGCAAACGCCTTGTACCGATCCTGCAACGCTAAGCTCAGCCAACGCATTGTCTACACAGTCAGAACAGAAGACGTACCGGCATCCATCTGATTCCCGTCGAGCAGAAGGCGTCCGTCCGCCGCTCCAGTGTCGCCACGAAGTCGTGTGCGTTCAGATTACCGACGACGCCCAGCAGGCGGAACAAATCGAGGACGTTGAAAGTGGCGCATGTAGAGGGATCTGTGAGCGAAGCGGGATACCAGGCGTTCCGCAACAGCTGCCCCAGATTGCTTGTTGTTCTTGAAGTGTCGCAGCCACAGTAGCGAATCTTGACCGTGTGGATACCGCTGGTGTCGATGACGACCATGGTGCGAGTAGTGGCAGCAGGCGCCACACACCTACGACCTTGGTGCCCGACTTGATACACCAGCCCCAGTGACTCGAGCGTTCGCGGCTTCCAGAACTCGCCCGTCCACTCCTGCCAGCAAAATCTATCCAGCAAGTACCGCGCGGGTTAAGGATGGCCTCCTACCTTCAAGAAATGCAGGGGGCTCAGCTGGTGACGGCCGATACAACAATCCTTGCACTGCACGAACTCTCCGCACTCTGTACATCGGAAAAGAGATCCATCTACGGCCTTCTCGCAGAGGGAGCAGTGCGGAGAGCCCGCAGAGTCCCCCAGCCCTTGACGACGTAGAGTCTCGTCAAGGAAAAATTGTTTTTCTGCGCGCCACTGAGCCATAGGGTCATCCTGAGCTGAAAATTAGCAAGCCACGTCGGGGGAGCAGAGAGGTACGTACCGAGCTCTCATAGCGCTTGCGCTTTCCCGTCCCCGATACCTTGTCCATCGTCTCCAAAGTCTCCGCGTCCAGCTCCACGTCAGCGTCGTCGACGGGAACCCACTCCGCAAGACGGTCGTCCAACGCCTCCGGTTTCAAACGGCGCTTCTTCTGGATGATGTTCACCAGTTCATCGACCCGACGTAGACCATCGTTGGAGATGTACACTCCGCGATCTGCTGAGACGTCCGCTGCAGGATCCGCCCCGTCGAATGCAATGTCTGTATCAATAACGCGCGCGGAACGGAAGCTGAAAACCCCGGGTTGTTGCGACATAGTCGGGATTTGCAGGCAGACGAGCTGGAACGGATTCGGCGTGCGCAGAGGCGCGAGGGCGGCCAGGCAGACAAGAGTCACGAACGGTAGAGGTGCCATGACAGATCATAAGGAGAACGAGAAATCAGCTTGTAAAATGGAGTTAAAGACTCACGAAAAGATCGTTGCAGTTTGGCCTCGGCTAACGCGACGCGACATCTCAACCAACAGTCTCGTCAGCGAGCAGCTTGAGGTACGGGATACTCCAGTGTGGCAGTGTCGCTGTCCACGGTTTTTCGCGCAACGACGCAGCACGTGATCCGGCCGCCACCAAAGCCGCCGGCGCTATCTCAGTCTGGGCGCTCGCTCTTGCCAACCTCGTCTATGTCGTCTACTGCGCCCTGCTTGCCTTGACGCGTCGGGCGAGTTCCCGATGTCCACACACTCTCTGAGTGCGGTGCCCAGGGAGAGTCTCAATTCAATACAACTTCTTTCAATTGAATTATTAATAAACTTTTTTTTCAGAAGACAAGACCACTACTTATATAGTGCGCAGCGTTCCAACTGCGCCTTACCACCCACCTTCACGTCCCCCGTTCCATCCTGCTCCCCAGTCCCCCCGCCTCTTGAGAACAATATGCCGCGCGCTACGCAAGCCCAATTTATATCTATCCCTGCGAAATACAATTATAAATCCTGCCCCCTCGAGTTCATTGCCGGGAAGAGTTTCATATCGCACAAAGACCACGGGGGAACGGGTCTCAAAACTTACTATATGGTCCACCACCGAGGCAAACTTACACTCTACAGTCAAGCGAGGTGCGCGAACACGCCCCTTAAATATATCGACTATACTAACGCAAGGTAGCGGCCCGTGTCATAAATTCATCACGAAGCACCGCTCCGCGTCGAAGGAGGCGGTCGCCACTCTCAAACTCGCGAAAGCTATGGCCTGGCTCTTTTGCCGGCAAAACCACCCGGCCTGCATCCAGAGAAATAAAGACCGCTTGGGCGACGCAGACGATGACCTCGAAGACGACGAAGACCGCGACAGCGACGAAGACCCCGACAGCGACGAAGACAACGCCCTTCCCGGCGCGAGGACCCGCGAAGTAGGTTGCACATCCCTCCGCCATTTGGGCCGTCACAACCACGTCGACGAAGACCACGACGGGTGCACCTCAATCTGGCATCTGCGCCGCTACAACCAAGCCGACGAAGAGCGCGACGGCTATGAAGACAACGCCCCTCCCGCGAAGAGGGCGAGGACCCGCAACTATGGATCCTCGTCCTCGCGTAGCTGCGGGGCGTCGCGCGCCTCCTCGTCTCCCGGTCCCCGCATCACGGTGCTGGGGTCGCCGAGCCCGTCGCCGAGCTCGTCTCAGGCGTTTCTTAAGGTGTATGACCTCCGCCGCAGCGCTTCACCGCAAGTAGAGATTCCCGGCCCGGTGATTTGGGTTAGCGATCATGCCATCCTCACCACGCACAGGTAAGTACTTTGAGTACCTACCCTCGTACGTTTTTACTGACCACCGGATAAAAGCGAGGTCGCAGCAAGCCTTGTCAAGGACAAAGAGCATATCGTCTTCGGCGCGCTCACTATGACAGAGGCCGAGCGGTTCCTCATGGAGACTCCGCGATTCTTAACCTCCGACGGCCCCTTTTATCTCAATCTCGCTGGCTGCATCACCCGCAACAAGTAAGTCAATTATTCACTGGGTGCTCGACCTTCGCTAATGCCTCTAACTGTAGGGATCTCGCCCTCGACGAATCCAACATGTTGGACGCCATCATCGACACCAACGGCGGAAACGCCTCGTGCTCGACCTTTTACGCTTTCCCCGACTTTGGAATGGCGGAAGAGACTTGGAAGCTCCTGCGCGCCACTGGGATGGCGTGGAACGTGATCGAGGCCGCCGCATGAATTTAACGTCGCTTTTTACTCACATTTTGTCCTCTCTCACCAGTGTCACCACCTACTACTAGCTATCTGCGTGCATGTACTCTAGTGACTGCCGTGACCGAATAACGCGCCCCCAATGATATATCTGTACTTAGAGCTTTCTTGAGTCGGGTTTAAGACGTATTCAGTGTCGGTGTAACAGTGTCCACCGTTTTTCCTGCGGACACCGAACCATCACATGACCCGGCAGCTCGGGCCACCCAAGCCGCCGGCGCTTATCGGGCGCTCGCTCTTGCCAACCTCGTCTATGTCGGACAAAACAAGGCGAGGCGCGCTTGTCACACCGTCCAAACTCCACCACCTTCGCCTTTAACATTCCTCAAGACCCTATCTCAACATCTTGCTCTACATAAAATGTTCCTTCATTCACATCACCAACTGATCCCCTACTCGACGCGTTTTCACCTTCGACGACTTTTCACCCCAATTCCCTTGATTGCCTCGGAAAATTCAAGCAGCTAATCAAGTGTCTGTTAGTACATGTACGCCCGGCGCTGTGCCAGTAATAATTATTCTCACCGAGTCTTTCAAAGTGCGCGCGAAGCCCTTCCGTCTCGCAAGTGGGAATTTGCGTACGGGCCACTGCGACCACATGCCAGCCGGCGGCGCGGAACTGTTCTCTAGCTGTCTGACCCGCTGTCGTGCAGGTGCAATATCTGTATCGCACAGTTTGGACTCCCGATGTGTCGAACACACGCATCAAGCGCACAGTAGGGCCCGGCCTGGGGCAGTCGTGCCCTTCGTGCCCCAACTGATACACCAGACCGAGCTCCGCAAGCGTCATCGGATTCCAGTAAAGTCCCGTCCACTCCTGTATGGTTACATCAATATAATTGCTTTTGACGTTCCTGCGATGCACTCACCTTTAAGAAATGCAAAGGCTGGCGGCGATGATCCATGATGCAACAGGAGAAGCAGAAAACCTCGGTGCAAACGTTGCAGCTGAAGAATCGCAAATCGCCCGAGCCCATGGCGGTTTTGCAATGGCCGCAATGTGCGGCTGGGCCAGGAGCTTCGCGCCCGGCTAATTCCTCCATAAAGAGCCGCCTGGCGCTGGTAAAGATGGCGAGAGGGTTGGCTGGCATCGTTTTCTGAGTAAGGATTGTTTGTCGCGGGTGGGGAAAGTTGTCGTTTTGCTGCGGTTACCATTTTGAGGCCCCATATATATATATTTCACTCAGGCCTGATGTCGCATCTTTCAATTGATCATTTATTTGCGATTTCAGTGTGCGTGCAGCGGGCAAAAATTCATGTACAAGTTCACAACTTGCGGCGGCGGAAAACGTAGTCTAAAGTATCGTGTCGCGCCCCCGGACCCATCTTACTCCAGTCCCCCGTGTGCGGGTTCGCCGCCGCCCACGCAGTTTCGATCCCCTCTCCATCTGTGTGGTAGAACCCATCAATACGAGCGCGCTGCCACTGACAACCCACATCGTAGTAGGTAATTATCGCCACACTGCGTAAATTTGTCAGATCACTCTCATCGAGCAGAGGAGGAGGTACGCACGAGACAACGGCCAACGTGTGGAAATAAAAATAATCCAAGTTGCAGGAGCGTTCCCCGCGGGACCTAGACGGAGCATCCCAATTGGTGAAGTACCGGTAATTCCAGACCCTGTACCAACGCATCATTCTGCTGCCCGCATGAACACAGGAACCGAGGTACGTACCCAATATTCGCGTCACGAATCGCCGCTTCAGCGGGGTACTCCGCAGTCGCAGTGGGTTGGCGGTACAGAACAAGAGCACGGCCTGGGAGGGTGTCAGTTTTCAGGAAGAAAGAGCTTTCTGAACTAACTCACAAGGATTTTTTTCCATAGTGGTGGGCGACGACTGACAAGTCGAAATGCGGCGGGGCGGGGCAAAACCTGGAATGGGATAAGGTTCATAAGTTAGATTTGTGATTGGAAAACAAGAGGCGCCGACTGTTCTGATCGCCAAAATGTTTCGTTGCCTGTTTCCTTCATGGTTGTTCCGTGGAAGCATCCACGGCCTTGCGTACACGCGTGGTCCCACCCTCGGGTCGATAAGAAAAATGAGTCTAGCCATGGATGGGCCCGTGATCGCCAGAGAATGTTGACAGTGACAGCGAGCGGCATCCAATCGGACACTGGCCCCGCCATCAGTGCTGCACGCCGCGCCCTCGAATCCAACAACATCTGCATCCGCCTGATGGATGGCCAGATATCGCCATACTGTGGTGAGTGACCGCTAAATGGTAACCAATCAGACACGCGCCTATCCTGGCGCCTGACGCGGCACGAGCCCATCCGGGGCTATTCTTCGGGCTAGCCAAAAAAGGAGTTAGTAAGTACTGGCTACAGCCAGGATTCGAGTCTCAAAGACCTTTGTTTTTTCCCGCGCGCGGTCGCACTTGGCGTAATAAATTGCACAAGTTCCGGTCACCTTGAAACACATCACCGCATCCGAATTTTCCGTGTCGCAGGGTCACGAAAAGGGAGAAGGGGGCGAGGGGGTGCTGAAATTTGAGAGAAGCCTCGGAAAATGAGAAAATGGCTTTCGCATTAATGTCTTAAACCCACCGTGCCGTAGACGTGTCGAAACCTCTCCAAAAAAAATGTCCTACCCGACTCAGTTTACCATCCCTCCCTGCAGCCCACCGATCCAGTGGGACTTTGATCTAAGGGACATCTTGGCTGGTGAGCTCGAGCAGGCGCGGTACCGCGAGGAGCACGAACCATACTACCGTGGTGAAAGCTGGACTCGCCCATCCTATCTCGACCATCCTGATGCCACCGACACCGATGCCGTCTGCTCTTCCCCTGACTCAGACTCCGAAACCATCGCGGCCGACTCGGACGAATCGGACAACGAGTCGGACAATGAATCCCAGGACGGATACATTCCCGGAGACGCCCCTGTCCATGCGGAACCGCGTCGCTGGTCCTCGAATTTCATGCAAGACTGTGGGCCCTACGGCACGAGGCCGTGGCCACCTCGCACTCCTTCGCCGCCGCCCGCCCCCACGTTACACCCTCTCACTCATACGTACTCGCGCGCGGAACTAGAACACCATCAATTTGAAGCAATTCTGGATTGGGAGGGGTAAGTGGTATCTCACCTCTTGTTCACATCTCACTGGATTATCGCAGTCCGACCCCAGTCACTGATACGCGAGGCCGTGTCGTCGGCGTACTCATCGACGCGCCCTGCGAGAAGATTGACTATCTCCAGGCCGTCCGCCAAGCGACTGCTGTCATCGACTCGATATTACCAAATGTCGACTACAGCGCGCTCCCAGTGCGCGGGAACACGCCAACGTCCATCCGCTGGGGCGTCGAGTATTTCGGCTGGGGAGGCTGGGGAGTTGTAAGATGTCCGCTCATTTTCACTGAAACAGGTTGACCCACGCCGACGCAGCGTCCCCAGAACGTCCGACACGAGAGTATTGGAAACCTTGTCGAGATCGCGTTACTTCGCCACTCGCAGCCTTTCAAAGAGATATCGCTGTGGCAAAATAGTGAGCGCCGCTCTTTGCATTACCATTATCTTTCCGCTCATTTTGCACTTCTCAAGCGGTACATCAGCGCTTTGGGCCCCACCTGCACGCCTTTGTGGACCAAGCACGCGACACCCTACTGCACCACGACCCCACCCTCCGCGACAACATCACTGGCGGTGCTTACCCGTCCGTGGAGTTCTTCTTGGGTAGCCCGGAGTCCCCTCCCCGCCTCGACGATCTGGACATGATTTGGATCTGGCGGGCGCTCACCGCACTAGGAGTTTATAATCCGCGCTGGGGCGGGGAACTCATCTTGTGGGATGAGAAGAAAGTCATTCGCTTTCCACCAGGCGCAACATTCCTATTCCCCGCAGCTTTCATGCGGTATTCATTCACACAAGTGCGCATGCTCGAGCGGCAATACGCTTTTAGCCAGTACGCGCAGGCTGGCCTCTTCCGGTACATCGAGAATGGCTTCAAATCCGAGCTGAATTTCGAGGCGACTTGTTGGAGGGCGGAACACGAGAATCGAGAGCGAGCCAAAGACGCGCGACTGCCTCGGGCGCTGGGAATGTATAGCCTAGTACACGAAGTCCTGTAGCGAAGTCGATGTTTCCATTTCGGGGACGTGAGGGATGTGACTGAGGTTGCCAAAATAACATCACCAAATACCCTTCTTTCATGGACGCCGTGCTCTGTCTCTGAAATTATGGTATACCCTTGCCGGCCTGGCGCCGCGCACGCCCGGATCGTTCACAAACAAATCCACAAGTTCCTTTCTGGGTAGCCGAGCCGCCCACGAGTATAAGAGACGCAGCGCCTCCTGTTTTCGCCGGCCTTCTTTGCTTCGCGTACACTACGGCATCCAACCCCCAGCCCCACCACAAAAAAATACCTTCCTTCTTTCGATGGCCACTCGTGCCCATCGATCTGCTGCTGCAGACAATCCCTTGTCAACTCCCCGACGTCGTGGCCCGACCGGCACCGCTGTTAGTCCCATTGTCGTGACTTCCTCAAGTGAGTTTATGTTCTTGCGTGCCCGAGGAGAGTGGCTTACATGAATTCGGAGGCCCGTCACGCACTCCTGGGTCAGCCGCCAATCCCTTAATGCTGCCCCCAAGTGAGTACCCCTCTTGCAATCAGGGCCAGTTTAGCTCATGTCGCTTTGTGCAGCGCCCGCACGCCAAACGCGCTCGAGCACTGGTCAGAGCCAGAGCCCTACTCCCTATGTGGTACGAACTGTTGCCTCGACGCGCGCCGCCCGTGTTGCAGCAGGCGAGTTCGCCCTCACTCGTCGTGTGTTTTCGCTTACATCACCACAGCTTCAGCGCCCGTTCCCCTTCGCGCGCCTCCCTCCACCATTCCCCGTAGCGCGCGACCCACCGCCGGGGAACGAGGTCAACCGTACCCCCCGGGACTCCTCGGCGATACCAGCGCCAGGGATGCTGCCACTCGCCAGCGCAACCGTGCGCGGATCGACGCGGAATCCGCCGCTTACCGCGCGGCTCACCCGTCGGTGGTGATTCCTAGGGCCCGCCCCCGTCTCCGACCAGCTGGCCTGCCCAAGGCTTCAGACGGCTCGCGTATCGAGCGCGAGGAGCCGCTCACCTTGGAATCTCTCCTATCGAATGGAGTTGGGCCGCCGATAAGAAGCACCATGCGCGAACACCAGAAGTGCAGCATCTGTCTGCACATCAAATCTCATCCCGTGGCGTATGTTTACTTTCATCTTTGGCTGGAACGACAGGTGCTAATATTTATTTCAGCTACCGTTGCGGCCACAGCCATTGTTACCGCTGCATCCGTCTGTGGCTGGAGACTAATTGGACTTGCCCCGAGTGCCGCACGGTGATGAATGAGGCCCCGTGCCGCAACTACTCCGAGGAGGCGGGAATCCTGCTTGATCACCCCGAATGGCACGACAGGAGCCGCGTCGACTACAGTTGGGAAGGTCTCCGGTTCCCGAAGGTGAAGCTGCTCTCGGACTGGTAAAAAACCCAAGCTATGAATTCTCGTAGATACTTTGTCAACCAGGTTCTGTGTGTTACTGGTCCAGCGTAATGCATTTTTTTTCCTGCCTTCGTTAGCACGTCAGCGTGACTCCAACTGGACTCGGTTAATAATGATCGTCGTCAACTTGCTGACAGTGAGAGTCCATTTCCTGAAGGATCAAGTATTCCATGTTCACTGCAAGATAGCTACTCTACTGTACATAGGGGACTGAGACGGATAATATATGTACGTAGGGAGACGGACGAGTTCGACAGCAAAACATAGCGACAAAAAGAAGCGGCATCAGCGATGGTGAGCGAATGATACGATGATGCATCATATCTCGCTCTTGAGCGGGGTTGGGGGCGGCGGTACTGATTCCGTTGAAGGGCGTGGGTGGTGCTTGGATGTGCAGTAGCAAGGACGGTTCTCCCGAATGCGACGTCGTTCCAGGTATTCGTCAAGCGGAAGGTCCGACTTCCTAGCCAAGTATAGTAAGATGACGATGAGACGCAAGTATATTTGCCAGCGAGAAAGTACCTTAGGCGCCGGTTACGCTCCTTCTGGACAAGCAAATATCGGTGTCTATGTTGGTGCGAATGTGTTTAAGTACTGGCTCAGGTTAGTGGCGAATGGAGGACGCACGTCTCGCGGTACTTGGCACGCGCAACGCGAGCGCGCTCCTTCAATTCGGCCTGTTTCTCGTATGGCAAAGCTTTGATGGCAGCACGCCGCCTAAATATCCATCAATTTCAACCCAAAGGCAGGTGTGAGAGGCGCACGTACCTGGCCATTCGCTCGCGCCCACTGATACGTTTCGCCTCCAGTTCGGGGTTTGAAAGCAGGTCTGCGAATGGAGGTGGCTTTGGGGACGGGACGCGCGCATTAGTGTCAGATGTACCGAGGTCGGAAGACATTGAGGGAAAGGGTCGCAAAAGTAGAGGGGAAGTAGTATGTACCTGTTTGGCGTCAGCGTGTCCGGACCGCCGGACAATCGTCCGAAACCCAATGTATTGTGGTGTATGGGCTCGCGCGTTGGCGAGGGCCCCCATAGATGCCGAGTTGAAGTTTTGGAATTCGAACCGTACGTATCCTGCTGGTTACCTGGATTATCTGTGAAATTGCCAAGGTTCTGTGAGTGAAATGGAGGGCAATGAAGCATATTGGGTTTATGAAGCCGCTGCGCGCGGTCAGCTCCCCGAAAAAATGGTTTCGGGAGGGAAGAGGAGAGAACTAAAAAGTATTACAGAGCCGTGAGTCCCAGGTGAAGGCAGGAAATCATGGCATTGAAAAGGAGGATAGATGTATGAAACCTACAATGTACGCGTTTCCGCGCCGTGCCTCCATTGACAAGTGTATCAAGTAGCAGATACAGCATCAGCCAGTGAAACCGCAGCCGTCCGTGACAGTACCCAAAGTTTGCGGCTTGGTGTGGAAGCGGTGGCGCGGAAGTTCAGGCACATGGTCTGAAACGCAGAATATGTTAGCGTACGGAGGCATTGACAGACATGAGTCCAACTAGTTGTAATATTTGGAATGGCCTAGTCGAACCGTGGATATTCTGCTTGAATTGTGAGGGATTGAACTGACGGAAATATGAGGATGCGAGAAAAGGTGTTTGAACGGGGGTA
The DNA here is from genome assembly GCA_029289565.1 of Mycena galericulata. Classification (NCBI taxonomy): domain Eukaryota; kingdom Fungi; phylum Basidiomycota; class Agaricomycetes; order Agaricales; family Mycenaceae; genus Mycena; species Mycena galericulata. The sequence continues at coordinate 808,251 of JARKIA010000050.1, forward strand.
AAACACAGTAGGCTAAGTGATCGGTGTCACGGCGTTTCTGCGTTCCATGACTTAAATCGTAACCACTTCCATGTTCATCATTTGAGAGCTTTATACTCCTTATGTCCTCCTTCGACAGTTTCGCCACTCAAAATGTCGGTCTTGGAGCGAGGCGGCCAGATAGACGGACAAAGAATTTAGTCTGCTGATCCGCAGTCGCATACACACTGGTATGGTCTTTTCATAGCAGCGACCCCGATTCTTGCTCGCATCAAACTATAGGCGCTATGGGTGGTCTGAACCCTTTCCCATCCCACTAGAATAAACGCTCCTGCGGGTGGAGGATGGAGGCTTGAGACGCGTTCAAGTGCGCGGGGGTATGGCCCAAAAAGGCAGGTCGCCCTCTTCTGTCTCTGTTGTCACCTCAAGCTGCGACGAGATGCCTCGGTGTGTTATATTGCTTCTGGGAAGTCTCACAGATGAACTCAACTCTCACCTCAGTGCCGAGATCGAGGGCAATGGTGCTAAAGCTGCGAAACGACGCGAGACCAACCGTCGTTACTACGAGACGTGGGCGACCTATTCTATGGTTTCTGTGCAAGATGGCTGAATGAACAGTAAAATATAGACACCCAGAAGTCCGAGAGAAGAACCGCCTCCGGATTGCGGAGCGCAGGCTCGCCAAGAAAATATACCGCCGACAATGGGATCCACCCAAGAAAAAAGGCTCAAGGGCGGGTAAATGCTCTGAGGACGTAGGGGCGGACGAGGAAATTGCACAGGCCGCTCTCAGTGCAATGTACCGTCGCTCATTAAGGTGGGCAGCCGTGTCTGAATCTCTCTCTTACACGACAAACGTACTACCCATTTCTTTACAGAGATCCCCAGCAAGAGGAACCCGCCTCACAACCCGATGCCACCCCCTCCGCCAGAGAGCCCAAGGGCTTGGCCGATATCGACGCTGAGAGTTCGTCGCCGAGCGTGCCTGATCCACAGCCCAAGCCCCAGCGGAAGTGTTTGGCCGAGGTCGAGGAGTATGAGTCGTCGCAGGAGACTGCGATAAGCGAGGTCGTGCGCCGCTTACGAAAGAGGTGGCGGGATCGACAGGCGGCGAGGAAAGCCGCAGAAAAACCGATAGAAGATGCCCGAGTCGAAGCCGAGAAGGGAGCGAGGCTCCGTATCATTGTAGAATCAAGGTATGGTGCTCCGCTTTTTCAGTGGAAAATGGCCTTGACATGTTTTCTTATTAGCCGCTCCGAGGAGGCGTTAATTCACCTTCACCAGCAGCGTGGGTCAGTCGGAGTGCAAGCCTGGTTACAGAGCGTTACTACGCCGTAGAAATTAATCACACAATAGTTAATGAAACTTATTTCTCATGTTACAGTGCGGTACAGTTACGAATACGAAGGTGTAAGGACACGAATGCGCCCGGTGCGCGTCGCCTCCCGCCAGCGCTCCTCGGCCTCTTCGTGCGTAACAGCGGAGTCGTACGACGAAGATGGGATCCCTAACGTGTTGAGGGCGCATTCGAGACTGTAGGAGGGGAACAAACAAATCAGCATAAATGGTGGTGCTTAGGCCGCGAGTCTCACTAAGATGCGTAGATTCCCGGCGTGATCCCGGCGTAGACGATATGCCACTTGGGAGTGATGATGCCGCCGTGAAGGGGATTGACCGTGAGAGCGCCCGAGGCTTGAGGCAAAGATGGGATGGATGCGGTGGGGGCAATGGTGGGGGATACCCAGGATCGTTGGCGTGCATACTCAAATGCGGCTTCAGCCTGAGCAAGGGTGGCATATCCTTGATACAGGGAGTAACGGACTCCCCGCACCTGGATTTCTGCTCCCGCGGGACCAAACCTGATGTTGCAAACGATGAGCGGGGAAAAGTTCGAGTTAGATGTAGACTGACCACTGTTCGTAGACGCCGGCCCGCAGCCCGTAAAAGACGGCGTAGGCGGCGTGTTTCTTCTTCTTGGAAGGGCCTTTTGTGGGAGAAGAGGACGGCGTGGCTACACCGAGTCGGGGTGATTGCGGTGGCGTTGCAGGTGGGACGGGAGTCAAGTCGAGGTCCGAGAGGCTGGTAATTAGAGCGGCGAGTTCTGAATCTTCATATGTCGGCGGTGGAAGGTGAGGTGCGCTGGTGGAACTCATGGGGGAAAGGAAGAGAGGTGTTTTACTAAACTGTGCTCTGACCCCCAAAATCCACACGCAAGCCACGCGACCGGCGGACGGGAAGGAAGGGGATATAGCGTGCGCATGATTCAATGACTATGGATACTCCGTGTGAGGATGTCGCATTGTCAGGAAGGAAAAAAACTTCCGGTGCTTATCTGTGGTCCCAAGTTCACAAGGCATTATGATTGTCGCTTCAGCGCTTCCTTGATGTATGATTCACCGCGACATCGCCATGGCGTGGCGATTGCAAATTGATATTCAGTGGAGATCTTACGGCGTCCGTTTGGCCGCCCGGAACTAAATTTCACGTTTCCGAAAAAAAGGCCAGGCACAACAAATATATTGAGAGAGGGCTGTGTTTACGCGTCAAACTACAAGGTCGGTGGAGTGTACAGTGGCAAACGACTGAAAGCACGCGGTGTTCAGAGAGGAGACTACCCGGAAATAATTGAGCCTTACCTCAGACGACCTGGACGAGGTTCAGACCGACAGTAGCGAGAGCTAAGTTGAAGGCGGCAAGGGCCAGGGTCTGGCTGTCGTAGTGGACGCGAAGCGCGTGGGAGACACCAATGACGGCGCCGTCCGCGACAGCGGCATTGTTCGTCACGCCCACATAGCGCCCCTTCGTAATGGCGTACCACTTCTCGCCTTGGTCGGGGACGGGGGCCAGGGGTCCACCAGGGACAACGTTGTAGAGTTCGCCGACAATCCACGGTCCCGTGTTCTGAAGACCGGGGCGCGCTGAGATCGTGTTAGAAGACGGTGTGGGTTTGTACATGAACACACTGACCTGCAGGAGCGGCAGCGCTGCCGGGAGAGGACATGGAGCCTAAAGGGAGGCAGTGTCAATGGGAGATGTAACAGAGGAAGCGCAAAAGGTGTACCATCGGCGGTGGAGTTATTGCCCGCCATGGGGGCAATGAGCGACGAGGTCGTTCCCGCAGCCGCAGCTGAAGGGGTGGCTGCGGGAGCGACCTGGTTCGAAGCAGTTTGAGTCATAGTAGTAGAGGGCGCGGTGTATGAGAGAGAGCTAGGTTGTGAGGTTGATGGGGGTAAAGAGGAGGAGGAATGCGACCGCCTGTTGTGTTTATGTGGTGGCGAATTCGAACTCCGCTGGCGGGGTGGGGAGGAAGGGCCTGATGGGGAATCGTATGGAGTTGCAGAGAAGTCAGAAGGTGGGGGCGGCCGGGGATATTTGGGGTCGCCATTTGTTTGGGTTACTTATTATGGATTCTGGGTGCATCTGAGTCGGCAAAAAACCTCTTGATCAAAAACCCCCACCCGCCTACAGGCTACAGCAAAGAAAGAGTAAGTCGGACGCCAGCCAGAGACAACGACGCGATCACTGACCTGTGTGGTAGATACCAGAGATGGGCAAGAAAAGAGCGAGAATTCCCAAAGAAAATCGGCAGAACCTCCGACTGTGGGCCGAAGGAAACCGGGAAATTATCCTCGGCGCCCACATTGAGCCCTACGGCCAGGCCATGGAACGTGGATGGCTGGCGGAGCGGCAGTACTTCCAACGCGTGTCAAATGAATTTCACGCGCGAGTCGATTGGCGTCTTCAGGACCATGAGGAGCCCGAGCTCAAGGATTTCAACCCAGATGACCCCCTCCCGCCGCCCGAGAAACTGCCCGCCGACGAGGAGGAGAAGAGACAAGCCCGCCTGTCCGAACTTGATAGGGTGAGTGACAGCGTGAACAACGTGACCGTGACTCATCGACTTCGACAGCGGATTCGGCGGTGGCTCAAGTACCGCGTCAAGCGCCTCCGGCGCCATGTACGAACCAGAGTCGGCTCTGCCAAGGATCCCTGGGCTGTGTTGCTAGCGAAACTTTCTGGCGTCAAATCCCCTCCCAAAGCGCGTCAGGCTTACCAGCAATTCATGCACGAGTGCTACGCCGAGAAGATTCAGTCGACCGTCATGAAGAAGTGGGCCGAGACCAGCGGCAACGGATCTAGCGTGCCTACCTCGAAGGAGCCCGACGCCAACTTCCGTGCGCGGATCGCTCGCGAGCTGTTCGCCCAGCTGCCAGCCAGTGAGCAGCGTGGCTTTTCAACGCGTGCCAAGGCAGAGGCGACCGCAAAGAAGGAGAACTTCCTGAAAGCCCTGAAGTCGCAGCCCTCAACGTCGCCGCAGGCCCGCCAAGAGTGAGTTTGTGGATTGAAGGTTTCGTGTAAATGACATCTAATTGAATACAGGGCTATCGACCTCCTGGGGAGTTTTGTAGCGCCAATCTTGCAAGGAATACACGAACGGACGGGTCTTCATTCGGTTCTCGTTCTCGGCGGCCCTATCCCTAAGTATGGTGGCGACTTGCGTACGATTCAGTGAGTTTGGACCCATCCTTTGGCGCGCATACCCCTGACGCCCCTCTCAGCATCTCATATGGGCGAAACCGGTCAGCTGTGGGGGCGCACTTTCCTCAATGGGCGAAGGATCGTTTCAATAGCGTGCTCGGACTGATGAAGGAATATTTGGGCACTGCCTTCAGTACGTGAATCTGCCCGTTCTACGAGACTTTGTCACTGATACTATGTGCTGTGTAGCTGCGCAGGAATCCGCTGATGCTGCGTTGCCGACTGGGCTCGAAGGCGCCAAATTCACCATCGGCGCGGAGGAATCGGATGATTCCTCTGATTCTAACGACTCGGAGAGCGATTCCGATTCCGACTCGGAGGCGGAACAGCCGTTGAAGAAGAAGGCGAAGACGGCGCCAGGGAAAGGCTCTGCATCGGCTACTACCGGGGCCGCAGCCAAATCGAAAGGCAGCGAGAATACCCCTCCAGGGACGGAAACGGGGGGCAGCACAGGCGGTACAGGTTCAAAGCTGGCCGGCGGGAGCTCTCGCGCGTCGAAGGCAGGGTCGAAGAGGAAGGAGCGGGAGGGCGCCACGCTGGAATTGACGAGGAAGACACCTCGCGTGGGTAGTCAGACCTCCGCAAGCGCGCCCCGCGGCGCACAAACTGCAGCCACTGCACTCCAAGTCGCGAGCGGAGCCTCCTTTACCGTCACCAACGGCGCGGCTCTCACTGCCACGTCACAGCTCGCCGCCGGATCTCAAGTCGTTCACGGCGGGGTGCAGCTCGCAACCAATCCTTCCCAAGTCGCAAGCGGGGCGTCTCTTACCCTCACCGACGGCGCGGCGCTCACTGCGACGTCACAGCTTGCCGCCGGATCTCAAGTCGTTCACGGCGGGGTGCAGCTCGCAACCAATCCTTCCCAAGTCGCGAGCGGGGCGTCCTTTACCCTCACCGACGGCGCGGCGCCCACTGCCACGTCACAGCTCGCCGCTGGATCTCAAGTCGTTCACGGCGGGGTGCAGCTCGCAACCAATCCTTCCCAAGTCGCAAGCGGGGCGTCTCTTACCCTCACCGACAGTGCAGTGCTCACTGCGACGTCACAGCTCGCCGCCGGATCTCAAGTCGCTCACGGCGGGGTGCAGCTCGCAACCAATCCTTCCCAAGTCGCGAGCGGGGCATCCCTTACCATCACCGACGGCACGCCTCTTACGAGCACGGGGAAAACCATCCCCAGCGCGTCGCAGATCGCAACCGCGGCGTCGCAGATCGTACAGAACACCGTGTCCCTCCCCGCCGCGCCTCATGGTGCGGAAGATAGCGCGCCCCTCACCAGCACGCAGCAGACCGCCCCCGCCTCGTCTCTTCAAGTGACCAACGTTGCGCCCATGATCTCGGGGCCTCAAGTTCCCGTGCCAGGCACTGCGACTACGTCGGGCAGCGCAGAGTCTCCCCCGACTGGAACGCCGCGCCCATCCGCTGCAAGCATGGCCGCCCTGGGCGCCAGCGGTGCACTGGCGTCGGCTCCCGCGATGGGGGCGCCACTCCCGCTCGTTCTTCCAGACAACACGCCGAAGTGGCTCAGCGACGCTGTGCGGCATCTGAGCGCAGTCGACCTGGGGAGCCATTTCCGGTCGTTGCTGGAAACTCTTGTTCGTGTCGAAGAGCGATTCGGATTTGACGAGGATCATCCTCGCTCCGGGGTGTCGAAGACGAACAGGCCGAAGGAGGTGGATGAGTGGATCAAGGCGGGGCGAGGATTGAGAGCGAAAAAGGGCTGGGACGCCGGGATTAGGGACATTGACGAGTATGGGAAGAGATGGTGGATGTGGTGGGATGTATTGCAGCCGTCGTGGCGCACCAGAGGCGAACACGGAGGTTGGGCCTTGAGCGAAGCGTATGATGAACATTGGGAATGGCCTGCGCTGGCGCATCCCGGCCAGAATGGGTGCCTCAGTATTGTGGCAAGCCTCTACTTTTGGGGATCTGCGAAGTCGGCGGTGGGGGCGGGGGCGGGGTGGGATGCGGAGAACAGGGAGAGCTGGGATTGGGCGGTGCAAGATGTGGTGTGGATGATGGAAGGGATGGAGCGGAAGTTGCCCGCGCTCGCGGTGAAGAAACGTAGCGCGACGCGCGTGTAGCTACTTGACCTTAGCTTACCACGGCTTATTCCTCAGAAAGAGAGCACTTCGCGCTGGAACGCGCGAGCGGCTCTCTTTCTGAGCACTTATGTAGTTAAATGATGTTGTGTACAAAGAAAGCGAGCACTTTGCGTGGGGCAAAGTGCTCTCTTTCTCAAGTCTCGAAAATGGACTCAGTGTGCATACATGAGTGATAATATTCAAGCGGGAAAGGAACAATTGAGGCTTTTTATTGGAAAGATGGTCTATACAGGGTAGTATGTACAAGAAAGCTGTGATACATAGCGAAGTAGTTAAAAACTATAAAAGGCCGCACAGGGCGGCGCAGAAATACGGATAATGGTGAGAACGCAGAGGCGGGGCGCGCTGAATTACATGATTGGGTTCGAGAAAAGGGAGACGGAGGGCGCGCTGGATTCAGGGCACCCGGGTGTGCGCTGGGATGAATGGCGGCTCCCCGAACTGGACGAACGATCGCTGCACGGCACAGAAGACGCTGGGCGGAACAGCTTGGCGGGATGGCCGGGAAGGGCGGGGGTGAGCACGAAGCGGGAAGGAGGCGCAGAGAGTAGGCGGTGCAGCGCTGGCGCTGAAACTAGGCGCCAAGGGAGCAGGACCAAAATGGTTGATATCACGTAGGAATAATGCGTGGGAATTGCTGGGACAGGTTTCCGCCGCCAAATCCAAGAAATTGGCTGGATCGCGGTGGCCCAAATAGAGGGCAAATAGAGGGATTACCGAAGCCGAAAAAGCGCCGGGCGGCCCTGCGGGGCGACGATATGTGCGCTGTAGCCAGGGGATGGCTGCATCCGCGCCCAGAGCGAACTGATGACATGGCTACCACCATGTGGCTTTGTCTATATATTACAGCTACGGCTCCGGAGGCGGCCATCAAATCTCGCTCGATCCCCGGTCTCCGTTCACGGTCTGTGCTGGTCTAGCTGGCCGCGGCTGCGTTCGGAGACGGCCAGCAAAATTTGCTCGATTCCCGGTTACCGTTCGTGGTCTGCGCTGGTCCAGCTGGCAGCGGCTGCATTTGATCTTGAGACGATCTTTATTCCCTCGTGTTTTCTATCTCGATTCCTCAAATTCCTACGCCACTCATCTTCTAGAACATCAAGATCGACGGAGAATTGGAGAATATGTGAGAATTGAAGCTCGGATTGCTTGTGTGTCGACCTCTTTTCTTCCGTTATCTTCGAGCTCATTTTGTCAGTCCGTTGCTCTAGACTCTCAAATCGGTCATGACAACACAAGTACGCCGCCGAGTACTGCGACACAAGCGAGCACAAGGAGCCTCTTTCCCTATGCATACTCTGTGGAAGTAGCACGAGAATCGCAGCAATGTGGAGGACTTCCTCTCGCACATAGCCGACCTCCAGTACGTCCCCTCGTCGTGAGTCTCCTTCTCGTGCGTGCGCCCTTCTTAATATCCACCCCTACAGCCGACGCCGACGTCCGGGCGAGGTCGATTTGGGAGCAGGAGGTGCACCCGCCCTCCGCTGATCTTATACCTTGCGCGCGGGTTGTTAGTACTTGCATGTAAGTCATTTTCTTTGCTCGACAAATAGCCCCACTGACATTATAAAACTCACAGAATGTATGATGTAGTTGAGGGGGTCTGCACGCGTACAGTATGTACACAAGTCGTAGTACAGGACGCACGCAGGGGGCCACCGACTCGACGTCTGGGCGCGCCGTCGAGTTGCCGCGCATGCGCATCCGGCATCCGAGCCCGGATTCATTGCGCGCCATTCTGTGAGTCACGACGCGGGTCGGCACCCACCGAGGCGCGAATGCGAATGCAAACGCCAGGGTCATGTGGCATCATCCCGCCCTGTTTTCGTCTTTCGGTCAAATATTCCCCGCGTTTTTCGCCGTCAACTTCGCGCTCTTTTTCTTCGATTCGCCTTCTCGTTGCTGTCCGGCACGTATGCTTGCGAGGGTGACGCGAGTTCCAAGCTGATGCGAGGTCGGGGATCGAAAATTTCCTTGGTTACTCAAATAAATTTGTCTTTCAACAAGAGGTGGCTCAGATTCAATTTCCATTTTGTTCTGTGGATAATTTCTTATTTTAGTATCTTAGAAGCATAGTTTTATTTCCTTTTTTGGAATGTTTGGTTCAAGATCTGCGGACCATCTGCGGGGTCCGCAGATTTTGAGTCTGCGGACCCCGTAGATGGTCCGCAGATCGCACGGAGATTATCGATCTACGGGTGATCTCCGGACCCCGGAGATCATACGGAGATCAATGGAATATTTTGAATATTCTGCCTATCTACGGGGCCCGTAGATGGCCGGAATATCTCAAGGAGATTATTGATCTCCGTGCGATCTCCGGGCCATCTGCGGGGCCCGGAGATCATAGCCTGCCCCCAGTGTTAGTTGTAGAAGTACCATCTACTTGTACTTTGTTTCTGAATTCCGACCAAAATACACGATTTCTGGTCAACTATTGTGTGAACTTTGAAGGATTTTTAAGGACTTTCGACTTAGACGAATTTTGGACTAGCTTCCCACGTGACCGCGTTTACTCTGGCCGAATTTTTACTTCGGTCAATCCAGTCCTAGGACTGGACAATTGACTCCTAGGAGTCAATTCCTGAGTCATTATCACGCTAACCGAGTCCTAGGACTCAATTTCTCAGCTAAAAAGGGCCATCCCAGTCCTAGGACTGACGAATCCGCTCCTAGGAGTCGATTTTCGTGTCCGGATGGTATGCACTGGATGAACATTTCGAGTTTTTCACTGAAAAAATTGGTGAAAAAATTTCATTATTTTTCACACATTTTTCAGTGAAAAATTGGTGAAGTTTTTAAATAGTTTTTCAGTACTTTTGAGACTGAGAATTATGCTGCTCAAGTTGGTGCTTTATTCACCCCAACTTTATTTCCCATGTTGGGTATAAACTTTTTCTCTGAGCAGTCAAAATATATATATTTGTGTTCAAAAAAAAAAAAAAAACTACTGTTCAACATTTTATTTTCCTTTGAACCACGTCCCACTATTTATTTTTGTGCAATTTGTGAAAATATATTTCGGGATGTCGTACTTCGGGGGTCGGTCCGACAAGCACGTGATACTCGGAGAGCGGCGCCCGATGACCAAGGCATGTTTGACATTGTGCATGAGGTGTTGGGCGACGTTGTATGCGATGAGGAAGAACAAGATGTTTGGCATTGTAATGCATGGTCATGTTTGCTCATGTTACATCTCCGCGCTTGATCGACGCCGGTCTAGAGGTTCGTGACTAAGCATCTCCCTATTAATTCAATTCAGATTCAATTAAAGTGCACGCGGGCCCCTGAGGGCCCATATAGCACTATCCATAGTACATGTATGTAGTCTAGTGGGCCTGGAATGATATACTGGCTGGGACAAGGTTGGGAGGGTAAATACGGCAGGTTGGCACGGAGGGTGGACGACGGGGTTCAATCATTGGCAGGAGATCTCCGAGATGGCAGGATGTCAAGGTCCCACGTGCGTTTCAGCGGTCATTGCCGCGATGCCGTTCCTAAAGGAGGATTGCCTATAAAGGAACAAGCACGGAGATGTAACATGAGCAAACATGACTATGCATTACAATGCCAAACATCATGTTCTTTGTCATCGCGTACAACGTCGTCGAACACCACATGCACAACGTCAAGCACACCTTGGTCATCGGGCGCCGCTCTCCGAGCATCGGGCGCTTGTCGGACCGACCCCCGAAGTACGACATCCCGAAATATATTTTCACAAATGGCACAAAAATAAATAGTGGGACGTGGTTCAAAGGAAAATAAAATGTTGAACAGTAGTTTTTTTTTTTTTTTGAACACAAATATATATATTTTGACTGCTCAGAGAAAAAGTTTATACCCAACATGGGAAATAAAGTTGGGGTGAATAAAGCACCAACTTGAGCAGCATAGAGAATTGAGGTGAAAAATTTGAAATAAAATTTATGACTTTTCCAGCAAGAGTAATACCAACAATACATACACATTTTCAGGTGAAAATGTTAGTGAAAAATTTAAAACATTTTTCACCAAAATTTTCAGTTGCAAAAAGATAATAAAAAGTGTGAAAAATCTAGTGTAAACAAGGGTGTAAAATTCGAAATCTGGAATCTTTTTTTACAGACATTTTTCATCAACTTTTATTTCACTTTTTTCACTGAAAAACATAATGAAAAAGTTATGTTATTTTCCACCACTTTTTTCAGTGTAAAAACAAGTGAAAAAGTTAAATCATTTTTCAGACATTTTTCACTGAAAATGAAAGTGAAAAATGTGAAAAGAAGTTTCAAAGTGGAAAATGTATGAAAATGTTAAACATTTTTTCACTTGCAGGTTTTAAGTTTCAAAGTGAAAAACAGGGTGAAAAATTGTTGAAAATTTTGAAATGTTTACACTCCGAAACATGGTGAAAAAATTGTTTGAACCTTCTATTCACTCTGTTTGCCCGCTCTGTCACAAAGAAGGTGAAGAAATATGTAACCATATTGCATTTTGAACCTTCAATTCCACCCCCCGCAAGCCCACGGATTTATTATCCGAATGTGATGCCTGAATTTGAGGGAAATGGTGTATTTCCCGGCTCCTAAGTGCATTTCTGAACGGATATGTAGCCGGACTGCCATTTTTGGTCCGTCACGATCCCAGTGAATGTTCTGAATTCTTCGGCGGACCATGCCGTTTTCAGCAGGCCCACGGATATGTTATCTGTCCTAAAGAAACAGCAAAAACTATCCTTATTCATATCCGTGGGCCTGCCGAGGGTGGCATGGTCCGCCGGAGAATTCAGAACACTCACTGGGATCAAGACGGACCTAAAATGGCATGCGGCTCAAATATCCGACTGCATCTGGCCTTAGGAGGCGCAAAATACCTGGCCAAACAGCCATTTTTGCTGTTTTTTAGGACAGATAACATATCCGTGGGCCTGCTGAAGGCGGCCTGGCTGACCGAAAGATTCAGAACATTGGCTGGGATTGGGGGGGACCTAAAATGTCACAACTAGGCTCAGTCTCCGTCCCAAGTCAGAGTGACAAGGGATTGGGGGGTGGAGGGTAAGAGGAACGAAGAAGAAACTGGAATAAAAGACTAAAGAATACAGCGTCAAGCTACACTACTTATACTATTCTACAGTGGTGCATGTACTCTGCATGTATTCTATAAATATCGTGAAACCGATCAACCTGTCGTATATAATTAAATGTACAACGCAAGCGGTCCCTAGGCCTCATGCCGCAGCGCCTCTCTCCTTCCATGTGCCTATGATGTCATAGTCCCACGTGCCCCAATCCCATCTATCGGATGCACCGCCCTACGAAGCCCCTTCCAATCTAGAGTCCCCTGCCAACCAGCTCCCAACATTCACCGGCTGGCAAGATACCTCCATGTACCCCTTTCACCCGATCGAGATCGTCCTGGTCACGTGGCGTTGGAACGATCGGAATCGTGACATTACCCCCCTCCTAGGATCGTCGTCCCGACAATTGCACCGACGGTTTCATCCATACCAACATCAGGGAGGAGACTTGTGTACCATCCTTTCAAGCTGAGGATGGCATTCAACATCCACTGGTTCTCCAACATAACGGTAGTAAAAGAGGGATAGTCCGGGCTTTTGGAAGTCGAAAAATAGATTTAAACCTCAACAGAGGTGTCCCGATAAAAACCCTTTTCCCCGTCCACAGGGAATTTCTCTATAATATTCCTTTGGTCCGTAATCGGGTCCCATAAATAGCGTGTCGGATAGCCGATCGATTCCATCTTCGGCTTATACCGGTGAATTAAATAGTCCCAGTGCCCTTGGCATAGGACGGGTAAACCCTCCGTCTGAGCTGGCACTTCCTCCTTTGGTGGCATCAAGCCCTTCCTCCGCAACTCCGTGGCTAGTGCCACCTTCTCCTGTTCCGGCATCGTGTCTATTCCTGCGATAACCCTGTCCATCCCGACAACTCTGACCGCTAGGCCGTGCTCGACATTATATCTGTGCAAGAGCTCGCCTACATGCGTCAAGTGTCGCTTCGGTTCCCACGTCCGCTCCCCGAGCGGATAGTTCTTCCACTTCACGAGGTATTGATAACCCCCTCTTCCACGCTTCCGGTGATCGAGGATCTCCTCAACCTCGTACTCCTCGTGTCCTGACACGATCTCCGGTGCTGGCCGGTTCTCCCGTCTGTGTGCCGGCGGCTCCACGTACAGCGTCAGCTTCGATTCGTTGAAGACCGGGTGTGACTTGTCCGTCTCTGGTAATCTAAGCTTATATGCCGATGCTCCAACCTTCTCCAGAATCTCGTAAGGCCCCAGCCTTCTATCATCCAGCTTCTTTGTCGGCCGATCAGTGGCGATGTCCCTGCCATCCAGCCACACCTTATCTCCGACCTTAAACTCCGGCGCATCTCTTCTATGCACGTCATATTGTTTTTTCATGGTTTTCTGTGTTTTCTCCAGCGCAGCTGCTGCCTCATCGCGGATCTTTTTCATTTTCTTGGCAAAATCGTCTGCAGCCTCGTTGTGCGACTCGACTGTGTTTTCTATCCCCTTCCAGGGGTGGTACCCGGTGTTCACATAGAACGGCGACATGCTCGTCGACGAGCTGGTTTTGTCGTTGTGTGTGAACTCGGCCAAAGCGAGCCACTCCGCCCAATCTGATTGCCGATAATTTACAAACACCCGGAGATATTTCTCGATCTCCTGGTTCATCCGCTCTGTCTGGCCATCCGTGATGGGATGGAAGGCTGTGCTCGGGTTCATCTCGATCCCGAGAAGCCGGTTCAACTCCCGCATGAACCCAGACACATACCTCGGATCCCGGTCCGAGATAATCTTCCTCGGCACCCCATGGTACCGGATCACTCTATCCCGCGTCAAGCGGGCCATCCCCTCACTCGTGAGCTCCATATTGGTCGGCTCACAGTGGATCATCTTGGTGTATGTGTCCACCCAAACTTGTATGGCGTTAAAGCCGTTGCTGACCGGCAGAGGACCGATAAGATCCTCTGATATTATCTGCCAGGGTCCCTCCGCGATCTTGTGAGGGTTCAGTTTTCCCTGCTGATACCGCTGCACCCGCGTCCGCTGGCACGCTGTAATGCATGTGCATGCCATTTGTATGGCTAGTTATGCTGTTAATTTGGTAATCTCCATTTACGATATATTTACTGATGTTTACGACTTATTCACGACGTGTCTTGTCATGTGATGTACTTGTAGCTACATCCGTAACTTACTTACATAATACAATCTTCTTCTACCTCATACTTCCACCTTCGGCCTCTCGCGCCCATACTCTTTTGAGTCGCGCACTAGGCCGGCGGGTGATCGGGGAGTTTACTCACCCGCTATCCACGCGTTGGGCGTATCTGGACCTACCAGACGAGCGCCTGCACGCGTTAGCCAGCTCCTGCTGAGCTGGCATCTACCGCGGACCACCTGCGGTACCAAGGCCATATTCGGGCCCTTCTGGCACCGGAAACATCTACTCCTACCTCGATTTCACCTACGATCGAGGCCTTCACACACTCTCAAGACCCGCCAGCTCATTGTGGCAGTAATCCCCTCAAATATTCGTAGGATATTCAAGCGAAGTCTTACATTGGTGGACACATTGGGAAATTGTCTCATCCTGGCCGGTCTTACACTCCTAACCATGTTCAATTCACTAATTGATTTATGGTCTTGTTTCACATCCTGGCACACGGCACTTCATTACAGGCAGCAAGTTTGATGACCCACCGTTGGAACAAACCTATCTGGATTTCCAGTAGTGTTCGCTCCACCGTTGTGACCTTGACCTATTTGGCAGTCCAATAGTGTCTTGGTCACTTGGGATCTATCCTTTCGCGGCGCACAGGGTTCTCGAATCCACTCGCACCGCCAGGTCTTTATTCGTCCCGGCGATTCGAATATACCAGGGAGCATCAGCGCTTTGCGCCTGATCTCCCCCGAGGCGTGTCACTTGTTCGTGCACGCCTGGCCCTCGTTGACATGCTATATACTATTCCATGCGACCTTCGTCGCGTACTCCGAGCCAGCTACAGATCACACGCAGATGAGACCTATCTGGCAGTCCAGTAGCGTCAAGTTTGCTTGGTGGAACGGGACTTACTGGCTTTCCAGTCTGTTCTGAGCTACATGATTTGGCAGCTGGGGCTGCACTGTTACTGCATCAAGTGCTCGCGGCGTTTGCGTTCGGACGCGCAGAGGGACCTTTTTTTTCGATTTTATTTCAATATTCTAAGCACATTCTCCGAGAAGATCATCGACTCACTCGTTCAGTCAACTATTCCTGCGCATCAAGTCATCCACTGGAGGGAGACCTACGAAGGCGAGCACAAGTCAGCACGGAATGGAGTTCAGGCGGAAGAGAAATACCGCAAATCTAAGTAGAAGCGCGTGGTTCTTGTGCCGCGGAGAGTCTCACATGCAGGCGAGTCTCGTAGGAGTTCGCGCCGTATGGCCGAAGAGATTCGACTGCGTTTCTGCGGGTACCTTCGCGCACCCTCACAAAGAAAAACGCCGGCGTGCTTGCGGATTTAAAGAATGTTGTCGAGTGTGCGAAGTCGCCGCCTTTGCTTAGAGCATGCACGACGCGGCACGGAGCATACAGGCGCTCCTTAGCGGTGGCGTGCATGGTCTGATGCGAGGGGGCTCCTCCGTTGTCGCCAACAGCAGGGTCCTGTCATTGGTAACGAAGCCGGGACCCAAGGCGCTCGCGCAACCGCAAACGATCGCCCGTGGGTCTCGCACCCGCTCCCGTCGTCAACGACCGGCCAGTAGTCGACCGCGGGCTCACTCACAGCGGCCGAAGTAGGTGTCGATGCCGCATCGCCATCCCCTGCAGTATGGTATACAGCGTCAGTCCGGAGCTTTGGTGCAGAACGCGCGGATGCACTTTTCACTCATGGGCACCCACGGCCATATCTTCTCCTCCCTCTGGCTCCTCCTCCTATGGACGACAATGGACACGCGATACGATATGCTACGTCGTCGCACGCCGTTGAGCTCGAGGGGCTGAGCGTGTCATCCTCCATGTCGCTCGTGTCTCCTCCCTTGGAACACATAAGAAGCCAGCGCGAGGATCGCGTGCAATCGGAGGTACCGTTCGGTGTCCCGCAGGTATTCGCCGCTGACCTCCTCATCGATGGGGTTGCGGTCGAGCTTGAGGGGCTGGGAAGAAAAGATCAGCATCACGTAGAGGCAGCCGACAACGACTTACTTACCGGCACCAAGGTGACATTGCGGCGCGTGTCGGAGCGTATGGAGTCCGCGCAACCGCCTCAGTTCCGCGCTCCCACTTTTGTCGTCGACGAGGCTCTGGATCCTTCGATTCGGAGTGCCCTCGCGACGCTCGAACCTGCTGCAATCTCTTGTCAGCTCCCGCATTTCATCCGGATTTGTCGCCAACAAAGAAGTTCGCCAGATGGCCTCGCGAGTAGCGGAAGCTCAACGCGAACGTTCTCGAAACGCGATGCTGGCAAGCACGCAGCATCTCCTCAAGAACCGCACCAGCCCATTCTCCGGCAATAGGATGGAGTTTGAAGGCCTAAGGCCGACATTTCGGTCGGCTCCACCCGTGAACGGCGCTGCAGGAGACGTGCTCGAAGCTTCGTGCGATGCAGGGGTGAGGGAGTATCAAGGTGCGGAGGTTGGTAAAAAGAAAACACGCACCTTCCTCGAGACGGGGAATCTTCAACCACCTGCTCGTGGGCTCGTTTTCGACGGATTTACAGTCGAAGGGTCTTCAATCGTGCGTGGGGGGCTGGAAAAGGATCGCAGTGAGAAGGAAGGCGGTGCAACGGCAATACACCACGCACCCAAACGTCCCATCCTACGTCTGAAGGGCGACTCCGTGCACCACAAATGTTGCTAGCGGATGAGATGCGTGTGGGAGTCCGAGATGAAGGACTATTCGCGTCGGATTCAAGTGCAGACGCGAAGCATTCGGCTCCACTCACCTACAGTCCAATCACTCCAATGGTCCCTCCTGTCCCCGCTCTCCATCATCCAGTTTTTGTCTCCGGCATTGCATCTTATCTGGACATGGATTTCGCGCTCGTTAGCGCGAAGCATTCAGGGCTCCTGGAAAATCCACCGGATCGTACCTCGGCAGCCCAAAATCCTTCTACAGGGCCTACGTATTGACGACGTCTCAATTCCGAGGCTCGAGAACAGTTGTATGTGTACCGAGGCCGAGATACGGAATATTCTTCACGAATTTTTGACTTTCTGCCGGATTTTTCAGCTTCGTTTCCAATTCCTCGCACTTTCCCTACCTGTGGATGATCGGGATCTCAGACAAGCCGGAATGTACGCCTCCCCGACGCCGAAGCTCCACGCTTCGCGCTGGGACTACAGCAGACTTTACTCGAAGTCTAGAGGCTGCCAAATCCACCTACCTCCGAACTTCGTGGATGGATTCGGGCGGCCCAGGAGCGGCTTTTCGGACGGCAGTGATTCGCCGCGTCCCTGTGGCGAGTTGCGCCATGTTCGAGCATGGATCTTGCGGGTAGATGACGACGAGAAGGAACGGAGGTTGCGCAGTGTTTGGTCCCGAGGCCTACCCGTTCGAAACCAAACAACAGCTCTCTTCCTCTTTTAGTCTGCTGCTCGGGCGCTTTTTTCTCTCTTTTCACTACCCATTGGCGACGCGTTTCGAAGCGTCTTTCGTACTCGTCGATACACCTACTTCTCGGCCCCGGAATCCACCTGCTTCAAGTCCAGCGGAATTCGAATTCGCCTTGCGGTTGTGTGGTGGAAGGAATTGGTGTGGGCAGAAGTTGAAGGGAACGGAATTGCGGGACCGCCTCAAATACTCTACTAGGCGGCGAGTTAACCGCGTTCTGTGTATTCGTGGACGCGCCTACCGCTCCTGCCCAACAGAATTCGTTTTAAAAATTCGCCGAAGTAAGGAATCCGAAGGAAATAGGGCGAGGTCAAGAGATTGATAGAAAAGATTGAAGGGGGCTTGTACTCCTCGTATGTTCTCTTTCTCTCGCGTCTCTCGCGTCATTCGCTTCCCGGAACAATGTCTTTGGCATCATATCCAATGCACCGGCCCCACACATTGGATCTTTGCGCAGAAACGTCGGCCACTCCAGTCTCTCGAATGCGCGTCAGACCTTCCTTTGCTCTCGCTTGTGTAAGCCCTCCGGAGAGGCCACAGGATCGTCGTATCTAGAATGGGGCTCACGCACGCAAGCTGACTTGTCAGACTTCACGAAAATTCGGTTGTCTGCAAGCTGGTGGGGTGGACAGTGATCTCGAATATTCGGTTCGCCCTACGCCCCTGCATGTGTTCCTTATCTTGCGGCCTACATTTCAAAAGTGCAGGCCCACCCGTTCTCTGTCTGCTGAGTGCTTGCCTGTGTCGCAACACACACAAATGCGAAGCCTCCCGGGGGTTCATGTATTGTTCGCGATCACCTCCGCGAGAGAGCGTACAGATCTGCTTGAGAAGTCTGTCAATCTATTCGAATTTGATTGCCACCCACCACCCCGACCACACACCAATTGTATCCCACCGTCCCACCCCAGCTATGCAACATCATCCAGTCTGTGGGGCTGCTTGAAACTTTGAGAGTGGATTCCGAAAGCACCCGTTCTCGGTCGGTCCCTACCAAACGGCTACTTTCGTGGGGGGCAGGTAGGGTATGGTACGGGTGATGGGAGCGAAGCGACCAAGAACGGAGTGGACTCGGAGAGGGAATGGAGGCAAGGCAAAGAGGACTAGAAGATCATGCGGAGGCGAGCTACAGCAGGATCGGAGAGGTTTCGGAGTCTGGATGGAATGGACTCTGAGTGGACGTGAAACGGACACTGAGAGGAAATGGAAGCCAGAGGGAGATGAGTCGTAGAGCATGCGGAAGCAAGTGCAGTGGGGTCAGAAAGGAATCGGGACTTGACAGAGTGGACTTGCAGATGGACTCGGAGAGGGAAAATTTTCGGCAAAATTTCAAAACTTTTTCTCTCTTTCTTCTTTCTTTTCTGACTTGCAGGGCCAATCCATATCTCGCAACTGGAGAGTGGGGGGCTCTGTAATGCATGTGCATGCCATTTGTATGGCTAGTTATGCTGTTAATTTGGTAATCTCCATTTACGATATATTTACTGATGTTTACGACTTATTCACGACGTGTCTTGTCATGTGATGTACTTGTAGCTACATCCGTAACTTACTTACATAATACAATCTTCTTCTACCTCATACTTCCACCTTCAGCCTCTCGCGCCCATACTCTTTTGAGTCGCGCACTAGGCCGGCGGGTGATCGGGGAGTTTACTCACCTGCTATCCACGCGTTGGGCGTATCTGGACCTACCAGACGAGCGCCTGCACGCGTTAGCCAGCTCCTGCTGAGCTGGCATCTACCGCGGACCACCTGCGGTACCAAGGCCATATTCGGGCCCTTCTGGCACCGGAAACATCTACTCCTACCTCGATTTCACCTACGATCGAGGCCTTCACACACTCTCAAGACCCGCCAGCTCATTGTGGCAGTAATCCCCTCAAATATTCGTAGGATATTCAAGCGAAGTCTTACACACGCTTCGCACTCCTTCACATATTTGGAAACCTGGTTGCCGATCCGTGGCCACCAATAATTACGTTCTATCATCTCCTGGGTCCGGTTCTCTCCGGGATGGCCCAAAAGGGGGGAATCATGATGTAATCCAATAATTTTATCGCGAAGCTCTTCATCTCGTGGTACGTAAATAAGTCCGTTGTAATATATAATATCTTCTATTTTTCCCATCCGGGCAACTTCTTTTCTAGCGCCAGTTTGACGCTCTTATCTACTTTTTTTGTATTTTTAATTTTTTCCAAGATCTCAACCTCTGGCCCCTCGATCACTATCTCTTGTGATCGAAAATACTCCGGTTTGAGAAGGATGACATTTTCGTTATCATTCTTCCCCTGGTCGTGATCTGCTCTGCGCGATAACAAGTCAGCTTTCTTGTTTAGCGCCCCCGCACGATGCGATAAGGTGAAGTCATATTCTGACAGCTCCGTGATCCATCGTGCCTGCCTCCGATCACCCGTGGCTGTAGGTTCGAGCCTCACGTGCAGGCTGTAGCCATTCCATCAAATGTCTCTACGCGTGGCACCAGCCAGCCCCCGTACAGCCCTTTTCTACCACTCATATTGAGTGCTCCATCCCTCCCGCGTGCCGTTTGCAGGCGCCGATAGCCTTCCACATTCGGAAACATCCCGAACGTGTAACCGGGTACGGTATACCACGGTTCGGTATTCTCTAGACGCATCACCGCCCGTTGTCACGGCTAAGTCGGCAATCGTCGGACTATTAAATTACTGATGTACATATATAATAGTCCGCGTGTATTAGATTCGACATCACATATATACTCATTTCTTCTCTCATCTTCCCTCTCTCCTCTCTCTCTTTCTCTCTTTCTCTTCTCTCTCTCTCTCTCTCTCTCTCTCTCCACCTACTTCGTATCCCGAGCGACTGAGCTCGATTCGTCCATCGATCGAAACTCGGAGTTCGGGGCCGGCGCGTCACGCGTCACCGTCACTCTTACTCGTACCACCACAGTCTCGAAGAGACCTTCGGTTACCGAAGGCCTCTTTGAGTCTCTTCTTCTACCCTTCGCCGAGCGAAGGATTAGAAGTAGAGTATCGTTATCCTGACTCGCGTGAGGCGCCGAGCCGTCACACCACCTGCGACCCGCCGGGCTCTTCGACTCCGGACGACCCCCGGATACGTTCTCGTAAAAGAAGTATCTGAGGGCGCCTCCTCGTAGCCCTGCTGCTGAGAGGCGTCACAGAACGGAGGCCCCGACACCATCAATAATGTCCCAATATGGCTTTTCCTCGCACCAAACCCGACATTTGAGTCAATTGCTCAGTATACCTTCCCCTTTAGGTTGCACTACCTTCTCAAAACCGATTTTGGTCAAACGCATCATTCACGTCGTTGTGATTGCACCGTTAACTGGGAATACCCACACGCTTATGTAAACAACTGTACTAAATCCGCTCCCTCCTCCAAAGGATCAGCAACCGCCGACAAAGCGGCGGCGCCCACGGAGATGCTCCAATCGGCTTGAAAATATGTCGCAAGTTCCTCGTAGACCAACGCCTGATGCGCCGCGTAAGCTGCTAACCCCGCACGCAGCTCCGGGGAAGCGTCGGGCCGCACTGTGATTCGCTCGCGCCACCATTCGACCTGCCAGGCGAGATATCGCAGTACCCGGCGCATCTCCTCGCGGAGAAGTAATACCTCCTCCTCCCAGCGCACCTTCCGGGCCTTCGCCCTGCTCCATTCGACACGGAGGGCTGTTAAGACCAGTTAATTCATCTGCTGGAAACGGGAGTACAAACACACTTACAATCATGCAAATCCTTTTCGGCGTCCTGCATCGCACCACTTGCAGCCCAAATCCAAGAGAGAACTTTTCTGGATGTCCCCGGGACATGCCGCGGCGTGCGCGCCCCCTTCCCCGCCCCCAGCATCGCGAGCTTCTTCCGCGCCGCCACGTCGCTGTCGAGCTCCTCCCCATCGAGCGTGATATCGGCAGCGCGGAGCTCCTGGAAGTGGGGCGCATATGCCGCGCCCGCCAAGCGCGTCAACGCGTCTCGGCCATGTCGATACTTGTCCGCCGCCGCTTGCGCCCGCTCGCCAACCTGGCTGATCAAAGTTCTCGCCTTGGTCGCCTTGACCTGACCCGTGACGTGGGTATTGCGAAAGCCGATTAAGTGGCGCTTCGTGTGCAAATGGCTGCGAAGTTGCACGAGCGCGTTGTGGCACTGGGACTCCCGCAGTCGGATCTCGAGTTTGACCAGTCCCCGTTGACAGCCCACGCCCCGCTCCAAGTCGGAGAGCTCTGAAGGCATATATAGCTTGATTGCCTCGGCCTTGATAGGCTGAGCCTCCGGATCCATCGCCGCCTCGTCAGCCAGCCTCGCGCGGACGGCTCCCGGCGTAAACGTCTCCTGCAAAGTGCGGAACTTCCCCAGCTTGTGCAGCAAGGCGACGCGCCGATCGTGAATTTTGCTCTCCCGATCCGCGGTGACTAACGCGCGCCCGGCCAACTCGGCGCGAATGCGACGCCTGGGAACCATATTAGTGAAGCAGACGCCACCCCTCATGATCGGCACGTACTGCGCCTCCTCGAGCTGTATCCCTGCACTCAGGAACGCCGTGGCGCTCGTAGCGTGCAGCGGCGCCCGTCTGAGCCGCATCTCTTGGTCCTCCTCCTTCTTCAGCTGGAGTCGCAGCTCGGATTCCGTAGGAGCTCCTGCCAACCGTGAATACATGCATGAGCACCATTGGTAAGACAAATCCCGTACCATTGCTGGGCAGGACGTAAGGATTCGGCTCGGCATGGTCCGCCACGAACACGTCGATCCCGGCCTGCCAAAGCGTTCGCACCTCCTTCTCTATTGTCTTGTTGACCTGCTGGAATGAATGCACCTGTCGCGCACGCTCCGCGATCGCAACGATGAGCTTTCGTCGCAATGCGTCCCCTACCGTGGCCTCAGCAAGATTCAGCTCACAGCCGAAATCACTCACTATGCGTCAAGTTCTTCAAAAAATTGTGCGAGTCGATCTTGTCCTCCAGTGTATCCGCACGGTTACCTATCCCCATCTCCTTGGTGTGGAACGCCGCCGGGTTTAGGTCCGCCCACGTCCGCTCCACCCCTTCTCCGTCACTTTTCCCCACGCCTACCAAGAAACTCAGACTGTTCTCATTACTGCACTCCTTCTCGTGGGACGACGCGTGCCACACTGGAAGCCCGCACTGGACGTCGATATTGTCGAGATCCAGCCGGATGCGCTCCGGTAGTTTCTTGTTCCGCTCTGGCAAGTTTTTCTTCCACTGGCACGCGATGTCGTATGATATCGTCAGCGCCATGAGCGTAACACCGGCCAGACAAGCCATGACGATAAAGTCCATGTTTGCGTACCTGTCGCTATCCGTCAGTTACTTCAAACAAAGTAATGGAGGCGACACTGACCGCTCGCCCTTTTGCAGATCTCCCAGCCCGTTCGGCCGGATGCACTCGTGGCGCGCACACACGCACCCCCCAACGCCGGAAGTGCGTAACCCCGTGGTCAATCTGGTATCCTTTTGTAACAGAGCAGCGAACGCGATGCACGTGCTAATCTATTGGTGAATCAGTGCATTTCCCGCAGATTGGTACGAACGAGGGAATACGCACATCATTTTCCCCGACATAGTGCTGGAGGTGCTCCCTGTATTCGACAGGCTCCACGAACGCACCCCAGCCAGGCCCTAAGGAGGGGTCGAAGCGCTCGTTGGCGCGCAGTCGGTTTTTAAGCTTGAAGTTGGCGTCGAGAGCTATCATGAGCATATAGAGAAACCTGTAAATTTAATTTTAGCTCGACACCCCAATCCACTGGCGCAGTAAATGCACCTGTACTTCAGATCGACATCGCGCCAATCAGAAGGTAAGTTGCGGCCGTCGTAGGGGCACGCCCAGCAAATCACCATCAGCTCCCCCAACTTGGTCGCATCGAGGCCAGCGGCGTCATGGCCGCGCCCCGCACGCCGAGCCCGTTGCAAGAAGGCATATTGTCTTGACATCCGAGCAAAAGCTTTATAACGATCCTGTAGCTAGTGTGAGCCAATGCGGGGATCCGGTATCAGACGACGTTGACATACCGGCATCCACCTAATGCCTGTCGAACAGAACGCGTCTGTCCGACGCTCCAGCGCCGCGACAAAATCGTGGGCGTTCAGGTTCCCAACAACGCCCAACAGGCGGAATAAATCCAAGACCTTGAAAGTCGCGCATGTCCCTGGGTCCGTCAGCGACGCCGGGTACCAGGCATTGCACATTAGCTGCCCCAGGTTGCTCGTCGTCCTTGATGTATCACAGCCGCAGTAGCGGATCTTGACGGTGTGGATACCGCTAGTATCGATAACGACCATGCTGCGCGCATTGGCCGCCGGCGCAAGACATTTGCGTCCTTGGTGTCCGAGCTGATAAACCAAGCCGAGATTCTCCAGCGTTTGCGCCTTCCAGAACGCGCCGGTCCACTCCTGCGAAGTCAATTCAGCGGGCATGGCTACGGTGAAGATGACCCTCTCCTACCTGTAAGAAATGGAGAGGCGTTAGCTGGTGGCGGGTGATGCAGCAATCTTTGCATTGCAAGAAGTCGCCACACTCAGAGCATCGAAAAATGCTGCCATCCAAAGCCTTGTCGCAGACGGCGCATTGCGGGGAGACTGCCGAGTCGCCCAAACCTTCACGACGCAGGGTCTCATCCAGGAAGAATTGCTTTTCACCGCGCCACTGAGCCATCGGGTCGTCCTGAAATATCAAAGAACATGAGCGAAACACATTGGACGCAGCTGGGGCACGCACCGAACTTTCATAGCGCTTGCGTTTCCCCGTTCCAGAAACTTTGTCGATTGCTTCCAAAGTGTCGACGTCCAGCTCCACGTCGGCGTCGTTGACTGGGATACATTCTGCAAGCCGGTCGTCCAGGGCCTCGGGCCGCAGACGCTGCTTCTTCGCGGTGACATTCACCAGCTCGTCGACTTTCCGCTGGCCGTCGTTTGAAATGTACACGCCCCGATCGGCGGAGACGTGGGCACCAGCGTTCACACCGTCGACCCCCATATCTGCGTCTATAACGCGCAAGGCCCGGAAGCTGAAGATGCCGTTTTGGGAGGACATCGTTGTGGGTAGATTGCGGATGAGCTGTAGGGAATTTGGAAGACGAAAGTGCGAGGAGGCCAATACGCAAAGGAGTGCGAGTACCGGAAGAGGAGCCATACAGTAGTAAGTTTGTGTGACAATCAAGTTGTGCTCGTCGGCTAACACGAAACTTGAACGCGTCTTGCGGTGGTCGTTATTGCACAGTTTGGTGAGCTTTTTTAAAGTCAAGTGTAAGAGGTATCCGTAGGCGAGTAGCCCGAGATTGGCATTCTGTTGGCATTCGGAGTGTCGGTGGAAAAAGGGTGGACACTGTCCACCCTGCAGGAAAAAGGGTGGACGTCCACCCTTTTTCCTGCAGACACGGAACCATCACATGACCCGGCAGCTCGGGCCACCCAAGCCGCCGGCGCTTATCGGTGCTCGCACCTTCGTCTCCACTGCGTCGTGTTTGCAAAATACGTGCGACTAGCTTATACTCGGTTCGTCCACACCATCAAACCCACACCCTCAAACGATATACTCCGAATTCCTTTCGTTCGCGCTTCACCGCTTCCAATCCTTGAATTCCACCCCGTCCCAACTTTCCCGCTGTCGTGGTGGTGGCCTCACCGTTTCAAACAGCTGAATCAGTGTCAGAGCATATTCAAGTGCGGACAACCAGGATTCTTACCAATTTTTTTTAGATGCTCACGCAGCCTTTCTGTCTCGCAAGTGGGAATTCGAGCACCAACAACGTGCAAACCAGCGGCGGCAAATTGCTCCTTGGCGGTCTTCCCCGGATTGGTGCAAGTGCAATATCTGTAGCGTATAGTTTGGACGCCCTTCGTGTCAAAGACGCGGATCAAGCGGACAGTCTTGCCCGGCTTGGGGCAGTCGAGCCCGCCGTGTCCTAGCTGGTACACCAACCCGATCTCCGCAAGAGTCATAGGACTCCAGTACAGCCCCGACCACTCCTGTAATTTTGTATCAATATATATTCTCCCCATGCAATTCCACGCACATGGACTTACCTTCAAGAAATGCAAAGGTTGACGACGATGATCCATGGTGCAGCAGGTGAAACAGAACACCTCCGCGCATGCTTCGCAGCTGAAGAACCGAAGATCGCCGGAGCCCATTGCGATTTTGCAATGCCCACAGTGGGCAGCAGGGCCCGGAGCTTCGCGCCCCCCCAGCTCTTCCATGAACAGGCGGCGGGCGCTGGTAAAAATAGCGAGAGGATCCGCCGGCATTGTGCAGTGAGGGTCAGAGTAAGTGTTTGTTGTCGGGTTGGAGGTTTGGTGGGGTATTTTTCTCTTTGGTTTGCTGCGTAACTGTTTTAGCCCAGCCTTATATCAAGTTTTCATCGCCGCGTGATGCCCCATGTTTTAATCATTTTTATTCAATACTGTTTTTCGCTTTGAGAGATTGAGACGGACGGCCTTCGACATTCATAGGACATTACAGCTTCGCGCGAACAACGTAATCTAGTGTATCGTGCCGCCGCCCCGGCCGTAGCTGATTTCCCTCCGCCCAGGCCCTTTCCACCATCTCTCCATCCGTGTGCCCGTACCCGCCCTGCATGCAGTCGCTTGAAGATTGGACAAGATACTGGCAGCCCACATCGTAGGAAATGAATGAACTTAACCAAGTCTCAGAGCACGGCGGTGAGGTGAGATTGGAAAAGCACACACGCGATAGTCACTACCGTCGCTATCGCGAAGCAGTAGTCGAAGTTCACGTTTTGTTCCCCGCGGGACCAGCTCGGACGCTCCCGATTGGTTAAGTACCGATGGATCCACAGTCTAAAATCAGATGCATCATCTTGCTGCAAACCGTGGACTTGCGCGGAACGAAACGCACCCCATACTGGCCGCCTCGCGAGAGCGCTGTTCGGCGGCATAGTCCCAAGTCGCGGCGGGCTGGCGGTACAGAATAACATCTCGGCCTTCAAGACCGTTAGTCGGCGTGCAGACAAATAACTTTTCCGCTCACAGGGGTTTTCAGACATACTGTAGCGGCGGACGACGCAGCTGGCCTGAGCGGGTGTCAATAAGTAGGATTCAAAAGAACCGGCACTTCCCGTCCCGATTGTTCAAATGGTGGAATGCCGCTTTTCCTCGTAGTTTCTCCCTGGAAGTATCCGCGACCGCGCGTACATGCGCATCTGCAGACTAGTACGCACTGACACCCGACACGGAATTGAATCTTGGTCTCTGATGGGCCGGGCATCGCCATATCGTGGTGAGAGCAACCCAGTGGTAGCCAATCGGACAGAGGCCCCGTCATCAGTACGGTACCAAGGCTGCGGCACAACCAGGGGCCACTCAGCTATCGCCATGTTGTGGAGAGTGACAGCGCGACGGTAATCAACGGGACACACGCCGCTTCACGCAGCATGAGCCATCCGGGGCTGGCCCTCGGGCTAGCTAAAAAAGGAAGAGGTAAGTACTGGCTACAGCCAGGATTCAAGTCTCACGAACCTTTGTTTTTTCTCGCGGCTGGTCGTACTTCCCTTTGATGAAGGATCAGGTTCCAGCCACAATTGAAACAGACCCATATCCCAATTTGGCGCGTCGCAGGGTTGCGAACGAAGGCGGCGGCGGCGGCTGGGGGTGAGGGGATGCCTCTGAGTAAAGTGAGAATATATTATATGACATTCAAAATAAATCTCTAACTCACCGCGTCGTGAACAAAGTCGAATTTTTTCCGCTGCGCTCTGGCGCAACCAGGGTGTAGGTCCCACGGAATCTTCGCGCGCCTGATGGGCGAGATATCGCCATGTTGTGGTGAGTGACACTGAGACGGTAACTAATCGCACCCGGCGCTGTAAGCGGCTGCTATTGCCTAACCCCAAAAGGAGATCGTAAGTACTGGCTACAGCCAAGACACTGGGGGCAGGCTATGATCTGCGGGCCCCGCAGATAGGCCGGAGATCCCACGGAGATCAATTATCTCCGTGGTATATTCCGGCCATCTACGGGGCCCGCAGATGGCCGGAATATTCAAAATATTCCGTCGATCTCCGTATGATCTCCGGGCCCCGGAGATCACCCGCAGATCGATAATCTCCGTACGATCTGCGGACCATCTGCGGGGTCCGCAGATTCAAAATCTACGGACCCCGCAGATGGTCCGCAGATCTTGAGCCAAACATCCCAGAAAGGGAATAAATGTGTGCTTCTAATATACTTGAATAGGTAATTGTTCAAGAGCCTGCTTAATTTGTGTACCAACTATCTGTTTGAGGGAAACTCAAGAGCCTTCCGGTACAGATACATCCCACATACACAGGAAATCATAAATCATAAAATTGGTCGCGAGCTTCTCGCCTACGCCTGCCACAGCACCCCACGTATGACACGGAATCCACCAGGTGAGCAGCCAGCAGAGCGGCACCCAGCGGCGCCGCACGCTGCTCTCCTTGATCACCTCAGCCGTCTCGCCCTCCTGGATCTCTCCCGCGAGCGCGTCCTTGGCGAGCAGCGGCGCCGCGCCCTTGGCATCCCCGCGCTAAACATATTCCGGCTCAGTCGTAGCTCTCGCTCCCAAAATTTTGACGCGGAATCGGCGTCGATGGCTGCGCTCGTCAAAGTCCGAGTCCGCGCCGTGCAGCGCCTTGTGCTCGTCGTAGCCGTCGTCCTCTTGGAATGGCAACGCGTGCGCGACGAGGTGGAGCGCCGCGGACGATTCGCCGAAGGGCCCGCCGTGGCTCCCGCCGCCGTTGCCGCCGGCCCACAAGCGACAGGCCCTCGCCCTCGAGCTGCGGACGGGTCGTTGTAGATCCCGAGCCCGCCCTCGAGCTCGGCGTCGCGTATCCGATTGTGCTTCTTCTCCTCGATGTCTGCCGCCGGGAACTCGACCTCGACGGTGGAAAGCCCTTTGCGAGAGGTAGAACTGCGGGCATGGTTAGTATCGTGGGAAAAAAAAAAACAGCCTGCGCGCACGCAGCTTGTGCACACCCAGCACGATATCCCGGCCGCCCATTCCATACACCATTTGCGCCTGCTCGACCCGCTCCCGCTCATCGCCCTCCACCACCCCCGCCTCCGCTATCCCCACCCCATACCGGACACAAAACTCGCCCACCGCCATCCCCACCTCGAAGACTGCCTGCGCTGCGCACCTGCCCCCCCTTGAGCTGGTTCGGCAGCTGCGTGTCGTTCGGGTCCAGCCACGCCTCCGTCTCGTCGAGAGTCGTGAACAGCGTGTCGAGCAGTTCCCTACGTGCGGGGACAACAGCGGCGGAAGGTGCTTGCCCGCAGCGCCTTCGCAAAGTCCGCGAGATTGCGTTCCTGCCGCGCGTCCCGCAGCTGCGCGTACTTGAGCACGAGCTTGATGTTCAGCTTCGGGCTGCATAAGGATGAAGAAAACGACCATCAGTGAACCTGCTATGCAGACATAAAGGCGGTTGAGTTGCATGTGTTAGCAGGCCCTCGGTGATAGTGAGTGGCGGGCGGTAGTGGACGGGGTCGAGGTGGCTCAACGGAATCCAGTATACTGCGCGTGTCTATCCATTCACTAGGTCCCACTCGCGATCTCGCAGCTAAACGTTCTGGAGGTTGCGTCCTCGAGCCTGAGAATTGGAAATCAAGTCTAGATGAGTTTCAGAAGGATTTGTGGAAAGACGACGCATGCACCTACGTTTCATCGGGCACAAACATCCTCGTTCTATTCTCCAATTCATCACACGCGCTGGTTAGCGGCGACGTTTTCGGTCAACCTCCCAGCGTGAATATTGCCTAAGATTTTCGCGCTCATCAGCGCGGTCATACGGACTTGCAGACACAGGCCCTGGTCGGCGGGGCACGCCGTACCGGGAATGGGAGCGGGAAGGTACAGGACAAGCAGCTGGAAGTGTTGAAGGAACATGTACAGGCGCGGGTACGCAAGACACGCAATTGAATTTCCTTGAGCGTCAAAAATCAAATTTTCGTAAGCTCGAAGAACACAAATGTTCGACTCACCTGGTCAAAACAACCCAAAGGCAACACGAACTCGAAGGCGGCTCGACTCAGGGCGCCTCGGGATATTCAGACGAATAATACCCGTCAAGGGGTTTTCCTAAACGACATTATGCCGACTTTTTCAGTTCCTCCTCAAGTTGTTTCTCTTATAATTCATACATCTAGTGCAGAGCTTGAAGGTCGCAGAAAACCGGCGCCAGGCAACTTCGCACGCGGACAAGATCTTGGGTAGCGTCGAGCGAGTGGTTCTGCGCAGAGTGTTGACAAAAGAATCAGAAGGAGAAAAGGCGACGCCTTTCCTCCGTCCTCTTCCGTAAGCGTTCCCATAACCCCGAGTGTCGCCGTCCCGGGATCGCAGCACGCTCGGCACCATCCACCTCTGTCCACCCCTGCCTCTCCTCGGCGCCAAAGTAGTATGTACTCGCCCTCGTCGTCGTCGGTGCCGTGTACGAACGCATCGCGGGGTACGCCCGCCGGAGCACGGGCTGCCGCACCTGCTGTACTTGATCCCTAGGTTCTTCCAGTCGAGCAGCGGCGGGAGGCGCTTGACGCGGCTGTGCTGTGGAGCCATGAGAGAAAGAAAGCGAGAGAGGAGTGGCACAAATCTGATTAATCCGCTGCCGCTGCGTGTTGCTGGTGAACGCGTGCATGTGGTCTGCGGGCTGCTGCACGGCGTCCACGACAACTGCGAGCGCTGGTCGACGATGTAGCACCCTGGAGATGAAAGCGTCGAGGAAGGACAGACCCGACCAGGTATCGGGGTCGGATGCAGAGACAGCAAACAGCGACCCCTTAGAGACGCGCCGTAGGGGGTGTTCGGGGCATGACAGAGTGACTTAGATGGGCGCATCCAGATTCCAAAACCAAACAGCGCGCCTTTCCTCGGCCCACAATTTGAATGATTTCGGAGAGCCAGGAAGTACTGAAACCAAAGTTGAACCGGTTAGTTCAAGTTGAAGATGTGGATTAGCAGGTCAATTTAATGGAGCAGAGAGCGAGTGATGCGAGCTGATGCGAGTAGGAGACTAAAAGGGAAAGTCGAGCAAGCGGAATTGATCGGCCCGGGCCTAAGCTTCTAAACTCCCGCTTTTCTGGCGGCACTCTCCCCCTCCAGCTTTTCCTCTCCTCTTCGATGCCTCCTCCAATTGCAAGCACGTGTGGCTGTCGGGATGACCGTGCCAGGCACTCTCACAGTGCGTGGGTCAATCAGATTATCGCGACATGGTTCTT
Organism: Mycena galericulata; assembly: GCA_029289565.1. NCBI lineage: Eukaryota > Fungi > Basidiomycota > Agaricomycetes > Agaricales > Mycenaceae > Mycena > Mycena galericulata. Next base: position 838,672 of record JARKIA010000050.1, read on the forward strand.
ACAAGATCTACTCTGCAAGTCTTCTCTCAATGCACTGCCACTTTCCTTGAAGGCAACGGTCGATGCCAGCGCTTATAAGTATGTCGAAAATCTTCACCCGGAGCCACCACGTCTCCCTCAAGTTCAATGGTAGACTACTCAATGAACATGTCGATCCGGACGCCGAGCCGTTCGTCCGAGGAACGAGTTAGAGGGATCGGCGCGAGTGTGAATTCTTTCGGTCCTTCATCCCTTCGTTTTTTCGCGCACGGGATCTACAGGATTGCTCCTATGTATGTACCACACGTCTTTTGGACGCCACCATCCATCCGGCTTCTCTGTCGTTCATTAATTCTCATAGTACTACCACTTACTGTAACTCCCGAATGGACACCACTCGAATGGACACCACTTCCAAAATGCGTTACTACGACAACCTCGGTAGCACTCCGCTCTGTGTGCGGCGCTGTACCCCGGACAACGCCGACCCCGTATTTCTCGACGGCGTCGAGTTTTCCTACGCTGACCCCCGTCAGTCCTCCTTCGCACCATTCACTCCAATACACCCCCGCTCGCATAGACGCAGAACGTGCGAAGCGCACCAGTCGTTCCGTGCGCGACTTTCGGAAGGCATCCACGAGCGTGCCCATTCCGCCGCACATCCCGCCATCGACATCGGCCTCGGCGGCATCAAGGCGCGAGGGTGGGCACCGCATTCGATGTGAATACACCGTCAATGCACGACCCCGTTTTCGGAAACGCGAGCGCGCACATCGCGCGGATACTGGAAGAAAGATAGAGGCGCACACTGTGGGCGTTTCCGGCCCGGCATTCGCTATCTCCGCCCGATCGCGCTCATATCGTGCGGCCGACTGGACATGCATCCGCCACCGCGCCCGGGGATGCGAACATGCAAGGGACGCGCATCGCGCGGGTTTTGCGACTCTGTGCACGCATGCGCGGTCCCGGCGACGCGAATACGCTCGGGCTGAAGACGCGCAGATCGTGCGTTAGGTGGACCTCGATGTATATTGCGACGACCCCGTCCCTGCAGACGCCAACACGCTCGGTCTGTGCGTAAAGCATCCAGCGCGAACGCGGTGGCCTCGGCGCTCGGTGCTGTAGGGCGGGGATGGGAGACTGTCTGGAGAGGAGAGCTGTCTGGAGAGGAGAGGTGCGGCGGCGAGCTTGCCGTGTCATTCTTCAAGCGCGCTAGTAACCATCTTCAACGCGCCCCTTTTTTCCTCAAACCACACCGCGCATACCACGGTGTCTCGGAATTTCCCCGCCAGCGACTACGATGCGCTCGGAGATTCCGTCCGTTTAGATCCGCGACGAGCGCACGACGCCGGCCCCACGACGTCAATGCGTGCGTGGTGCGGATGCCTCCGGCGGACGTTATTTTACTCACCGAATTGCAAAGGTTCTGTCCTGCTGTGTGCCGCGCGCCGCTATCAACTCTGCCAGCGGCGAAAATGCGATTTTGTTTGTTCTCGAAGTCAATCTCCATTGTGAGTGCCCGTTCCAATTCTGCTTAGATTTCTCTCATTCTCGCTTGATTAGATTATTCTCGTTAGATTTTTCCCACAAAGAATCGGACTTGAGTCGTTTCGAGACAGGACAATCGATCGCGTCTGCCACCCGTGCCTACTCCTCTACCAGATTTGCGCGCACACGCCGCAGGACTTGGCGAGCAGGCGCTGTCAAGTTCACCGGACAGGATAAAGGCCGCGACGGTGACGATGTACGTGGAGGAGGCGGGGTGGACAACGACTAGCGACCAGAAATAAGAGCTGGGGAGCGTCGTTGATTCAGTCTTGAAGGAGACGCAGCAGGATTCCGAATGAAGACGTCCGCTGCGGGGATGGCAGCTCAAGGCGTGGAAGTAATCCGGATGCGGAGAGTGCGGGGGGAAGGAGAACGGGAAGGGAACTGGGTGGAGTAGACACGGGATAAGAATAGGAGGGGGAGGTGTGCGGATACGGGAGCGGGACAGCGAGACTGTCAACGCTTGAATTGAAGAGGAAAGACGTCGCAGAATCCATCGTGAAGCGCAGTATGCGGCGATCGTGGGCACCCCAACGTGGCAGCCGTACTGGGGGTTCGGGTTCCATTTATGCCGGTGCGTGCTCGTCCTCGTCGTTCTTCGTTCTTCCACCCCATCCCGACCTCCATTTCCACCTCTCTTCCTTTCCCCAAAGTCTTAACTTATTCGAATATCCGCCCGCAGCTGGGGCTACTCCAACCTCGCCACTGTCAAATCCGTCGTCGGACCGCAGGCGGGTGGGGCATGCTCCCGCGAAAATGGTTCTTCTTTCGTTCCTCACTAGCCATGTCTTATTCAGATATTATTTAGGTCATGAACGGTCTCTCACTCAAACAAGATTCAACGCCGAGGGTGACCTTCTCTTCTCCTGCTCAAAAGACCTTGTCATCAACTCTACTCCTGACACACAAAAAGCTCTCCAGCGCCCCTTCCCGATCCTCCAGCACGTATTTGCCCACGCCCCCCTGCAGCGCGTCGTCCTGCCCGCTCCCAGAGAAAGCAAACGCAACCTGCGTGTGGCTCACGCCCGCGTACGTCGTCGGACAGTGCGGGTTCACGAGGATGCGCGCCGCGCGAAACACAGAGTGGGGCATCGAGAGGTGGACCGGGTCCGAGTCCGCCGCATAGTGGTATGCACGCGCTCCGTGATGTTCAAGACACGCTTCTTTGTGCTCATTTTTTTGAACAGGCAAACTGGAGGACAACAGGCGACCCAAATGTAACAGAGGTGGTTTCTCATGAAGAGCTGCACTGCTAGTGAGCGAGCGAGCCTTCACTGGGTGTACACATCTATTAAATTACCTGTAGGGTATAATCAATTATTTTTTGAGAGTAGTGTGCCCTCGTCGTTATCGCTGCTGATCCATGTCGGATGGCGGCAAAGAAGGGACGAAATATGCGAGCAATAGTAGAACCGGAGGCGGCGGCACGGGAATGGCAATGGGAATTGCGGGGATGCAGGACGCTGCGAATCGCCAGGATAAAGGGTCAGTCTAGGTAGGGAGCACTGGGGAGCGTATTTTCGTATACGTACATGGGGTGTCGCCGATGCGCCATGGAGAGATATCGCCATGTACGGCGGTGGATGTCGTTGTGTAGGGCTCCCGTCCTCGTATCGTGTATTCATAACACGATAGCGCCAGTGGATGGCGTTACTGAAAGAGACAGACACACTATGTATGGGGTTGTGGAAATTTAAAGTCGGTGCAGGGGCTATACCTATCATCCGGGCATCAAATACAGGTGAGAATAGAGTTCAATGAATCGCACCACGAGACACGAGGCATCTCCCGCCCGCCGGTGTTAGCTGTTGACATACAAGACATGCGCCGTTCGCGCTACTGACTCACGGCGCGTGTGGAGGTCGAAGGAAAGCGCACGATAGTGCTGCGAGTGATGCGGAGACGCATGGAAGCGCCATAGCGCTGAAATGAAGGGTAAGTACGCAAAGAGGAACGGTGATGAAGCACGCACCCAGAATCTTGACCGAGACTCGCACGCTGGGGTCTCAAAGGCAAGTGCGGGACTACCAGAACTGGGAAGGAGCGAAGCCGCAAGTTTCAAAGTCAGGCAAAGTCGATACCAGCTAGGCTGGAGTCTGGGCACGCAAGACCGTCGCGTCGACATCCGCCGCGGTAGAGGAATACAGCACGCATCCAAAGCTGCGAGTCAGCTGCGAAGACGCAGATGATGCGCGTGCGCGGCGTTGTTGCTGATTCGGAGATACCTCAAGCGCACTGGGGTGGGAGATCGTGCAAATGCTAGGCTCCATCGCTCGAGGTTCTTGCAAATGCCGGAAAAACTGAACGGCTCGGAGGAAATTTTAATAGTTAAATTGGTTATACACAAATTATTGTCTAGTGCAGAACCTGAAGGTCGCGGTTTACCGCTCTGGTTGGCGCACCGACGTGAAGGGCGCCGACGTGGCAGGCGCAGATTTCGGAGCCGACCGAGGTGGAGGAGGGGGACGGCGGGATGGTGATGGATGACTGGAACGACGCGGAGGGCGATGCCGAGGCAAGGGCGAGGACGGCGGTGCGCAGAGCGTGGTGAGTCCGATAAGGGGGGAAATGAGGTAGGACCAGACCGTTGGCGTGACATCCCGTTTCTTTTATATTTTCTCGTGTCCTTCTCATTTTCCTCTTTCTCACCTCCTCGCCGCGAGACACGTTTGTAGCTCTCGCGGTCAGTTGCCCCTTGATCTACAAAATCCTTTCTCGCCCAGCCGCGTCAACGCATCGCTAGTGCCCGCACAGAACATCAACGCCGGTCTGCACCGAGTAGCTCGCATACACAGGCATCGACGGCTCACCACGGCGTCTCATGACGTTCCGACGGACTGCCATTTCCGCACGCCGTAGTCGTCGCGAACTCCTGCGACTGATGTGAGTCGTCTATTTTTAAAAAAAATTCTTACTCGTGCTTACTCGTGCTCAACTGTCCAGAGGGCGAATCGATCAACCGAGACGTCGGATTCGGGCACTTGTGGCCAAGCGGCGCGCATTTAAATGTGACGGGCCTGGGCTGGTTTATATTACCAGCCGGGTCCCGTACTGGAAACTGAACGCGTATCTTCAAGGCCATATTCAAATATCCGAATTTCTCGACGCGTTGGAAGTAAAGGTTGGCCACACCAGTAGTATGCGTCGACGCCAGCGCGAGTATCGTGTCTGCGCCAACGGAATAGCCATTCGTTGGCACGTTGCATTTCGCGCGCGCAAACGTATTCTCTCGGGTGAGTGCTAGTGCTTTGAGGTTTCATTTCTCATCTTGTGGGATTGCAGAGGCAATCGCCCATCTTCTTCTCCGCGATATGGGGGCCGTTCCTTCGGTGTTTCCTTGCCCGGGCTGTGGAGTCTCGCATCGGGAATACGTTCCCTTCCGATCCGTGGGCAGTTTCGACGCCCTCGAGCGCGTGGTTCGTGAGGCGATCCGGAAGACTGGACAGCTCGTGGCCAAAAAGTCGGTCTTTAAATTTCCTACAGACATTGCTGAACCTCGCCGTTGCAGAATTCTTTTATACATCTTGAATGTCCTTCCTTCTGCGTAAATACACAACACATATCTGTAGATTATTTTCAGTACATATACCTGTGGCATAGTATTCACCCACGCTCCCCAAGCAGAGACTCTGCGTAAAATTGTTTATTATCGGCTCCTGCGTTATACGGTCGAACTAAACAAGGTCCAAGTATCTGGGCGGTCGCGGCCTTGGTGCACAGCAACTGCGAGCTTGTAACGAATTCTGGGATAAGTGGTCATTTCATATATTCAATTACTTGCTCACCCGAAATTTTATTCACGGGTTTTCTTCTGAGCGGCCTAGTTCTTCGAGCGGCCACTGGCTTGAAAAAGGGAAGATTCCCTGCAATATTAGATGACCTACTTCACTAGTGGTAGAATACATCGTAAAAGAAATTTAATCTGAGGCAGCAGCCAGATCCTAAGCATCCATTCATCCACCCGTGAGGCATATCTTGGACGGAACGGGCCTTAGATGAGACAGTTGATCGAGTAGGATGCTTACCCGTGTATCCCCATAATAGTGGTCGTCGCGTCGCTTCAAATTCTGGCCAACGTTCGCTGGTACATTCCAGTCCAACGTGGGCTTGTTTGGTGATCACAACCTATACGTTATCAGCACTCCGAGTTGTTCGGCAGTAAATTCTCGTACATTATTAGTCCGCTAGCGCGCGGTGGGACCAAGCCTTGGATTTATCCCTGCGCGCGCTCAGCAGTAGATAGCGTCTTCGTGTTCGTAGATTTACATATTTGGTACCGTGCCGTCTTCGGATATCACCAAGTACATCGGTGATCTTTTGGCGTGATCGTTTGGCGTACGTGTCGACGATGTTCGCGAGAGCATTGGATTGATCATCGTAAGATGTTCTGCTCTGCATGTCCGCGTTGTGAGGGCACCGCGGAGTACCTATATGACAGTCTATAGCCTCAAGTATCATGGTCAGTATGTATGGAGACAGCCGTGGTGCCACTCACTTCGTCGCCAGACATACGATACGCTTCAACTAGGTTCACTTGTTCGACCCGGCCCAATATTCACGCAAGATACAGTGGCGGACGGATGTGAGAGAAGCGTGCGAAGCTGGTGGAATATGAGCAAGGCGATGGCATTTGCGGACAGATGGACTTGCCTGCGGTGTACTAGAAACTTGGCTACCAGTCGCCTAGCGTACCCCATAATTTGGCCAAGGACTCGAGGTGGGCTCCCATCTAAGAACTGAATATGAATATGAGATCACTTCTCGGGAGTAGAAAGACTTGCCTGCAATTGCCTGCGGACAATGAACACCGGGGTCCGTCGTCTGGCGCACAAAAAGCGGGCCGACTTGGTCTCCAATCGTCAAGAGCACGAAAAGTGGTCCGACTGGCTGGTCCCTCACATATTTGCACCCAGAAGACTGTGAAATTGGTCGGAATGAGCTGGGACATCGATTCAGTGCCACTCACTCCACAGTGTCAAGATGCAGCAGGTTCTGGTGCGACCAAGGAAACTTGACTCTCAACGACTTAAAAGTCGTGTTGGAGGACTATATGCCCGCACTTTGAATAGGCCACACGGCAAAGGATAGCATAGATCTTGGAAAACTCCAATCGAGTGCGTAGTAGGGTCTACCACGGATCGTACCCGGGTCATCCGTGGCAACGCTCAGATCACGTGCCAAAAAATCGATTTCGCTCCCAGAGGTGGACACTTTGGTCGAAAAAGTGGAGAAAATGGGAACACATTGCCCCGATCTGGGACTACATTTTGACACCGAGAATGTGACCGTAGCTTTAGGTCGGGAAATTACAAATCTATCCCAAATATAGCGGAAACGGCACCCCATCATAAAGATCATCATTTCTGGTCCAATGCCGATTTATGACATTTTTAACCCAATGTGGTCAGCTTCAGTGAGCAAAAAGATTTTCGTCATATCACGTGACACGTATCCGCGGGTACTCACGGGTAATCCGTGGTAGACCCTAGTGCGTAGAGAAAGTGACAGATGAAGCGAGTTGATGTGCGCGACCCTGGTCTAGAGGAAACTCTATGGACAGGTCACGAGTTATCGAAGCGAATTGATGCGAGGTGCCAGTGAAAGCTAGTGAACTTCCACCCGGAGGAAAATGCATGGACAGGTCACGGGCTACTCGAATCGAATTGATGCGAGATGTTGCGAGTCGATGCGAATTGCACATGTACGAGGAAAGCGGCATTTCGCAGTTACATAATAGGAAACGGATCGCCTCCGCATTCAACCACGTTCACAGAACTCGCTGTCTAGTGTCTCAGTTGAGAAACTATTTCCTGCTCATTCCAGGCTCGCATCCCATAGTCCACGGTTTTGCCGTGCATCGACTGTTACTTAATCGATGGTTTGTACATGCAAGCCTCCCCCGCTCACTAGTCTGAAACTCGGTCTTCATGCAGTCTCAGTCACAGGCCCATTTCATTTCGACGGATCCTGGCCCCGTGTTTTGGTGTCCTCACTGCACGATAGGCCGCATGGAACCGACGGACACTTCACCCCTCACATCTGAAATGGAGAAAGATTTAGAGAGGCAGTTAGCAAAGCAAGTCAACCAAAAATCCCATGGCCAACCCTGGCATCTCCATGATCTTCTCAACGTTCCCGTATGCACCGCCAAGTGTCTCGCATGCAGCAGATACGTTGAGCACCTTTCCCTTGCGATGGCCGGGCTCCCTGACGATGAAGCGTGGGCCGAATGGTCTGAAGAGGACCCCTGCGACGATCAGGAGGAAAAATCCACGGACATGGCTGAAGATGATGATGACAGCGAGGAGGAATGGGCGCCGCCAACCGAGAGTGACTTCCACGGTAGCGACGCCGAGCAGGATGACGAAAATGCAGCAGATGACGACGACGAAGAGGACGCGGAAAAGGACGCGGAGCTAGTTCCGCATATGCGCATTCTCCGCATACTACGAAGCGCGAGGGGTCGTAGCCAAACCAATCATCTCTTCAGCACAGATACGGCTATCCTTGGCCGGGCGCAAGAAACCATCGCGCACTTGATGGTAAATATTGCTGAGCTGCAGAAACAGCAGGACAAAGTGCTCGTGGAAACCTTTGAAACAGAACAAAAAATAAAAATTGCGTGCGCCCTGCGCGATGGGTACTACGAAGAGCTGCAACGAACAGATAGCCAAACTCCTCGGAAACGTCCGACTACTGGACCTGTAACAGAAATTGCTGACGATCCGATGACGGGTGAAACACAACCCATGCAATGGGAACCCGAGGGGACCGAAGAGCCCGCGGTGGATATCGTACAATTGGCCCACCGACTCACGCAGGTGTCAGTCGACGAGGCACAGCGGCATCCCAAGTCTCGTTCTAAATGTCGCAACAATATTCCGGCAGTAATCAAATCTCCTAAACAACTGGCGAGGTGGATTCAAAATAACAAATGCGAGACCATCAAAGGTGTCCCAGCATGTGGTCCTGACTGGATCGTCGATCTCCGCGATGCGCGGGGATATCAGGTCATGACGACCTTGGTACCGCGGGTCGGTCGTCAAAGGGCGGCGTCGGAACGCGCTCAACGTAGGAACTGGTTCCTCGCGATATTGCGCATATTGATCATCCCGGGCGAATATGCCAAGATTATCGAGGAGACTACTGCCCAGGTTGCAGCAGTGGAACTCTCAGCAGTCAACATCGACCTCGCATCGAATATGGATCAGTTGCCTCAAGACACGGTAGCTCGGCATTTGGCTAGCAAAGGCCTGACGTTGGTCATCGCTGACGATGTGTGGCAGTTCTGTGTCAAATTCACAGAAGCGGAAATCCATAGCCATGTCAGTGGTTACAACAGGGAGACCCTGGTGGGGTTGCTAGATCGTGGTCGGACTGTAGCCGCAGCCATTGGTGAGCCTCCTGGCGCCTGTCTCAAGAGCGAGGACATATTTGCACCGATCCACTCTAGATCTTAGTTTCTACTTTATTTCTGTGTTAAAATTCGCCAGGACCAATGAGTAACTTGACTCTGTGTCGTGTGTCATGCAAATGGCTCGAATCTATCGACAAACTTGCTTTCAAGTCACTGGTACCGTCTGGCAAACGGCGTTGTATCGACTTTGTATCCGGACAATTAGTTATGCTAGCGATGCACAACGAATTGCCCACTTCACCGATACCATTCAACGGTTCCACGCGGAATATCTGTTTTACAAATTGGGCAAGCATATCTGCGAGCTACAACGATGGTTGTGGGATACTTATAAGTACTCCGGTACGTAACAGCGACCGTTTGTGGTTCTCAATCAATATTATGATACATCTACGTTTGTTCCGCATTTTGAAAAGCCATCCTTCAAATAATTGATCAGGAATCGAAAAAAAAGAGATCATTATAATCACATACAAGATAAGATCAGGATCGTGGGAGAAATCATAAGGCTGGCGAGTGCGGAGTTCATTCTTCCTCAGCAAGTCCTCGTCCATCCATTCGGTGTCATACGCGTTACAGCTGTTTCGGAAAAGCTTGACACTCGCGAATTTTTTTGCTCCCAACCAACTTTTGATGGAGGGCTAAGGATTACTGCTTTGGGCGAGCCGAGCGTAGCCGAGCTACGCCAAGCCGGGGCCGCAAATGTGAACTTGCAGTCAACTATACAATCCAGATGTTTTCTTGCCTGGGATTCATACACCAAACATCTTCTGTAAGTGTTCTTGCCACTTTTCAGGCAAGCAGAATATTTTGAGGACAAGTTTGAGGTAGGCTCCGAACGGCAGTGCGAGCATTGCCGACGGCAAGCACAGCACATGACTGATCGGAATCCCAAACTAGGTAATTCTTAGCATTCGATCAAAAGTTGGTCGCGAGCAAAAAATAAATGTGAGTGTCAAGCTTTTCCGAAACAGCTGTAATCGGAAGGCCTGCAACGTACTTGCTGATGGTACTTTTCCTGTTCGTCGGTATGCGCATCCCGGGGAGTGCTCCACGAATAGCATGAGACGCGCCCCCTCTGCGGAGGATTTTGTAAACGGAATCAAGAAACCGCAACCACGGTGTAATTCGTCCGGCCCGCCACTTCGGTGACACGATGTAATACCGGACGTCAGAGCCATCGGCTTCAACCTCGGACTCGGTGTCAGACATCCCATCGATACCAAGTTCTTCAACCATTTCGATATGTCTTGCGAGTGCCGGTAAATTGTACGTAACCCAACGGCGTCTGTAGAAAAGCTAGATATCCCAAAATAAGCCTGGTTCACAGCAGCAAGCAGAGCACGAAACAGTGTATTTTCGTGTTTGACGCCGGTCTATAGATTTGGCGTGTGCACGACTTGCAGGGGACTTGAGCGACGATCGATACCGCCTTATGATTGTCTCTAGGTGTGCGGTGAATGCGCGTTGCAAAGCGTCAAACATTTCAACCGTGTTTGGAAGACCGTTTTTTTGTATGACAGCGTCTGCAAACACACGTGCAGCAGATTTGTTCCAGGGGGAATGTGGTGTGCCCTGAACGTCATATCGGAAACTATGTGCAGACGTCGCCTCTGGTCTCGTTCTGCGAGGCAACATAGCCTCCGCCTCAAAGGCAGCACGTTCCTCTGATGAAACGGCGGGCATGATCTGGACCTCATGGGCAACCATATCTTGCAGCTGCTTTCGTACCATCCTCTGAAGGCGCTAATCAGGTTGTATACTAACTCTCTGGGGACTTTTCTTACTGCTATTTGCATCACGGTGGCTGGGCGACGACGGGGATGTCCGGTTTTCTGCCTTGGTAAATCTAAATATGGCGAAGACCCGTGATCTCTATCGTGAGGCGGGGGAGGGGGAGGAGGCGGGGGAGGTGCTGGCGCAGGGAGTCGATCTGCCCCCATATGCATCCCTCGAATCAGCTCTTGAACCTCACGACGAAAGTCTTGAAAATCGTCTCGAGAGACCGGTATAAACTAATGTGATTCAACAGGGAGGACATTTGGCAAGGGGTTGAGCCCTACTCGTACCTGAGTATTATGAGTTCTCCGCTGGACTGGGGGCTCAGGCTGGTTCTGACCAGGTAAAGGTAAGTTACGAATGAGTTATAGAGATGTAAATTGGTAGTCGTACCTGATTATTGGGGTTAGTTGTAGCTTGACGTGTTGGGGGTCTGCGGTCGGGGGACACAGGCCGGGGCTGGGTCTGATAAGTAAAGAATAAATCTGTCACGGTAATGCAGTACCTGAGTAGGTTCTGGTGCAGTCGCTGCGCCTGTCTGAGACGCCCACACCCTTGTTCTTTGGGACGATTCCCATATAGCTTTAAAGTTTTCGAACCTCTCTTTAGCAATCCTCTCTTCCTCCTTATCCGAAGGGTGCTCGTGGCCACTAGGCCCTGCGACGGGATCCTGTGTAGCTCGGTGGCTCCGATGCTGGTCACGCCGCTGGGTAGCAATGGGAGGAGGCCGTTCAAAGGACCGTGTCTGTCGAAAGGATTAACGTCTTTCTATCGCAAGGAAAGAATGATTTACATCCGATTCGAGATCTTCGTCATTGTCCACTGCGTCTGAAAAAAATCGCTGTCGTCTCTTCCCTTTGTCTTTCGGTGATAGGGCTTGAGAGTTACGCCCTTCATCGTGATTGCTTGAGTTGACACTCGGAACGACTACAGACCGACCCTCCGAATAAAGACTCGAAGTTCGGTACGAACCACCTATAACATCGTCGGTGCCAAGAATGCAGCCTTGCAGCCACGTCGAAGTACCTGAATACGCCTGTCTCACTTCTTCATATTGACTGCCCCCAAACATCGATGACATGGCATCTGAAGGAAATGCGAACGAGATGAAGAATACCGTACTCGATCCAGATACAAGAGAATACTCGCCACTTGACGTTTCGTAGCCTCTTCCCGACTCGGTTCGGGGTGGCGAAGTTGGGCGCCGGGGGTGCATGAGAGATAAAGCCGGATGTTATCGGATGCTAGCGAAACACAAATATTCATCTACTTATTGGAACGTTTTTCCTGAGCCAACGTGATACACCATGATCACGTGTACAATCGACACGATGTTTAGAGCATTAAGCAAACGTTGGGGTGAAAGGATTTGGAGACAGGGAGTTGGGAGTTTGGGATTCGGGTCTCACAGCTGGATATGAATTCATACGACATCGCGTATGAGACACTGGACGTATGTAGATAAATAAGACAATGCTTCTGCAAAGAGATGAGCCACAAACCTGGCGTCGAGGAGAGCGAGAGGAGAGCCGGGAACTTGATAAGGGGTGGCGACTTTAGCGTCTCTGGTCGTGTGCATCTAAGAAGATTGAGTCCAGTGGCCCGTGCAAGGAGATGGACTTGATCCGGCGGGTGACTTGCGACTTTACAGGACCGAGCGCAGCCGCAGCCACCTAGACCAGCGCTGACCACGAACGGATGTTAGAGAGGCGGGTGCATCTTGTGGAATAATTACGGGTAAAGTTGTGCCCTTTGGAAGGGTACGGACTTCGGTGCAAGTCCTAGACCGGTTAGCGACTTGCGACGTCGGGAGACTCAGACCTAGGACCGAGTGTATCCGCAGCCAACCAAATCAGCGCAGATCAAAGACGGATGTGAGCTGAGAGAAATAAGTGCGGTGTCAGCGGGTTGAAGGGGGTGGACTTACTCGACCGGTGGGTCATTTTCGATGGGGGAGATCGTGGTCGTTCCACACCGAACGCAGCCGCAGCCAGCTAAACCAGCGCAGGCCAAGGTCGGATGCGAGAGAGGCGTGTGTACCTAGCGGAATAATTATGAGCAAGGCGATGACATTTGGAAGGATGCGGACTTAGATAATACTCGGTGCAGCGGCTAGTGGCGAGGTCGGGAGACTCGGGACCTGTCGCAGCCGCAGCCAACTGATAAGCAGCGCAGACCGAGGACTGCGAGAGACCGGGCGACGTGTCGACACGCGATGCGTAGCGTGCCATACTGTGGCCGAGTACGCGCTCCCATCTAATGGCTGATGATGACCACGAGATCACTTCTCGCAATTGCCTGCGGGCGATGAACGCCGGGGTCCGTCGTCTGGCGCGCAAAAAGCGGACCGACTTGGTCTCCTCCAATCATCAAGAGCACGAAAAGTGGTCCGACTGGCTGGCCCTTCACATGTTCGCACCCATAAGACTGTGGGATTGGTTAACGTTGGAATGAGCTGCGATATCGATTCTGGCGCTCACTCGCCAATGTTGAGATACAGCAAGTTCTGGTGCGACCAAGGAAACATGTGGTGTTGGACGACTATATGACCACACTTTGGATAGAGGCCACACGGCAAAGGATAGCATAGATCTAGGAGAACTCTAATCGAGTGTTGGCAAGAGGGACCGCGCCGCGACCGGAGGAAAATACTAGGAAAATCCATGGACAGGTCACGGGGTATCGAAGCGAATTGATGCGAGATGTTGCGAGACGTGAATCGCCTTAATTTCATACAAGCTTTAGGACCCTGCCTTCGGCACGGACGCTCGCTGCGCTCGGTCCGTACCTTCGGCGGGTCCACAGCTTGTTGGGGCTCCGCCCCAAACCCCGGTGGATTCCGAGCTCGCCAACACACGGCGGATTCCGACTCTCCGAGTCCCGGGGTTCGCCGTGTTCCGAGTCCCGTGATTTTTCATGTGACTTTATCAGGTGACTTTTGTGTGGCAGTGTTCGTTGTCTCTTAATATATAGGATACAAAAAATGTGTTAACAGCCTAGTTGCTGAGCGCTGAGCGCTGAGATCTGAGAGAGTGGCAACCTCGGACATGAAATGAATGACACACTGTGTCATAATAAGTTTTCATAGCTGATTTCTCCACAATCAAACCCGCACGAAAGAAGTATTTTTCGACGGTGAGTCTTAGCGACCGGTAAATCCTCCAGCATCAGGCATAGTCCTGAGATATGGAGAAAAAGGCGGCTGCTGAGCACACCGCCGATGAAAGCAATCACCCGGTAATGGATCAACCAATAATTTATGGGAGGCGGATCTGGATCAACCATATTATGTATAATTATAAGGGCGCCGGCTACACCAATCGATCCCAAAAGTGGAATGATGTAGGGGATAATTAGCTACAATGGCCGTAAGATGGTCACTTTTGGAATAAATAAGTCCAAAACAGCGGAAAATTATGGCGAAACTCACATGATCTTGCGAGCGTCAGTGCTTTCAAAGCTTTGGATGTTGTTACATAACAATATTGATTACGATAGAAAAATCGAATTTCCTCCTACACAAGAGCCCCTACCCCGACGACAGAACGGGTACATACAGATTGACCATTTTGACAAACTAACTAATCAACTTCTTTATCAACATCCATATCAGCGCCAAGAGTTGCAGTTTGACTAAGAAGGAAAGGATTTATCAGAAATTAGTAGTCACTCGAAAAAATACATCGTGTAATCTGTCAAGTCAAGAAAGCAACATTTCAATCCTGCGCATCTCTTCACTGTGGCCGGAGCCTGAGGCACTGTCTCCGTCGGAGTCTAGGTCGATGGAAAACCGAGTGTCGGAAGTCCCGAGCTGCCAGGCGATGATCTTGTTGCGAAACTGGAGTGCCGACTCGTCCAGACGACCACGAATTTCAGGGTGGGCCAGGGACAGCTGGAGGACCAAGTCCCCTGCATTGTCCGAATCGGAATCAGACTCGCACCCCCCGTAGCTCAGCACCGCGCGCTGTTGGCTATCTTGGGTAGCACCACGCTGTTTGCCCCGGCTGCTGCCCTGTCTCTTGCCTCCCTCTCCCTTGCCTTTGCCTTTGCCTCCATCCTTATCTTTTGGGTGTGTGCGTAACCAGCCATGGCCAGCGGCGCGTCGTGTTAGACGAGTGTAGGCGGCGTTCATCAGGGATACTTTCTTCTCCCTCCTTGGGATAGATTTGCGTGTAAAGGGTTCCAAAGTTGAAGCCCAATGGCGGAGAACCACTCCGGCATAGGCGTAATGAAGAAGAAACTCGGAGGGGAGTTGGTAGGGTGCTGTGTAAGGATCATAACCGACCCTATCGGCCTCCTCCGAGTCCACTTCAATTTCGGAGCCGGAGTCCAAATCCTCGGGTTGTTCGTCCAGATCCTCGGGTTGTTCGTCCAGATCCTCGGGTTGTTCTCGCACATCCTCGGGTTGTTCTCGCACGAAGGCTGCGTCCCTCCCTTGCCAGTGGTATTTAGCATCGTGCCTGCGCCGCTCATCGTCGTATCCGATCCACTGGAATGTGAACCGCGAGTCTTCAGGGTAATCCAAATGGGACGGGAGTTTGTCGCGCTCGAATCGCGGCGGGACATCGTCCATTTGCAAGATAGGGTTGGGTGTCTTTCAGAATGAAATCAGCTGGCGTTCAGGTGCGAGAAAGAGGAACATACCGGGAGGATACCAAAATATTTTACTTGCGCGTGTATGGAGGGGGACAGATAAAGGCCATTCCGAGGGTCGTCAATGTCAGATACATCGGTCGATTTCTGACCCTTAGTGATGCGAGTATCCTTAATGAGCTCCAACCCCTGCACAACAGACTGTGAATATAAAAGGTTTTTCAAACTACTGATTCGTACCGCCGCTCCTTTCGAAAGGGGTACAATGTGATGGGCCTGGGCTCCTAGATCGTCCGTGAATATGCAAACGTTGTCCCGGATCTTTACTCGGCGACCGAAGGCAGCGTTGCGTCGGATGGGGTCATCATTGAGAGCTGCCGAGCCCGACGCTGAGCCAGCTACGGCTACTTTGAGCTCGACAGCGTGCTTCAGGGCCTTGGAAAATTGCGCGTCGGCTGTGGATGTTTCAGCTTGTACACAAACAAGTTTGTTGACTACTGACGGTGGTCAAAATGATACGTTTCGCCCTCCTGGATCTTATCCTTGTCCCCTAGAAGGTTCTTGGTTGCGGCTGCGGCTTTCATGAATGCACTCGAGTTCGAGGGTTTAGATGTACAGATTTGGCCATCCAGCCCCACCAACACAAATGCCAGATATCTGAGATAGCGAATCGGCCACTTGCAATTTGCCTCGATACGTTCGACAGGAATCTCTAAGTAGAAGGAGGGGTAGTCCCGAAATAGAAAGAAACGGATGTGTCCTCCCTTGATGGCGGGAGGTTCATCGGCGAAAGGTTTCTTGGATTTCGATTTCGTCGCCATTAGCGAGTGGCGAGGAACGTTTGTTTATTTATGAATTGTGGATGGTGGAAATCCGTACACAATGACAAAACAACAGACACAGCCATCGATGGATTCCGTACACAAGGACTATGTAGTACTTACTAGTAAGTTCGCGCATCAACTCTCTTCACCGTCTTCTCCTCTTGTCAACACACTTTCACTGCGCCCTCGATTGGATTTCTTCAGATCTATGCTATCTTTTGCCCTGTGGACTTCATCCAAAGGGTGGGCATATAGTCCTCCAACACGACTTCTAAGTCGTTAGTGTCATGTTTCCTTAGTCGCACCAGAACTTGCTGCATCTCGGCAATGTCGAGCGAGTAGCACCAAAATCGATGTCTCAGCTCATTCCAACCAATCTCACAGTCTTATGGGTGACAATATGTGAGGGACCAGCCAGTCGGACCACTTTTTGTGCTCTTGACGATTGGAGAGCAAGTCGGCCCGCTTTTTGCGCGCCAGACGACGGACCTCGGCGTTCATCGTCCGCAGGCAATTGCAGGCAAATCCTTTGCTTCTTGGGAAGTCGGAGCGCGTCCTCGGCCACAGTATCTAGCACGCTACGCGTCGCGTGTCGACAGGTCGCCATAATTATTCCACTAGGTACACCCGTCTCTCTCACATCCGTCCGTGGTCTGCGCTGGTTTAGCTGGCTGCGGCTGCGCTCGGTCCTGTGACGGCCATGATCTCACGACGTCGCATGTCATTCGCCTGTGCAAGTCCATCTCCTACAACCCGCTGACACTGCACTTATTTCTCTCAGCTCACATCCGTCTTTTGTCTGCACTGATTTAGTTGGCTGCGAATACACTCAGTCCTGAGTCTCCCGACGTCGCAGTCACTAAACCCGTTCTACGCAAGTACGTACGTCGCCTCGCCAA